>JANEYF010004611.1:0-52566 GCA_029963845.1 Rhamnusium bicolor | reverse complement strand
CAGCGAGCGGCCGGGCCCCGTATGGCTTAGATAGATTGTTACCACTGCATGTTTCGCGCTTTTTTTCGGAACTGTTCCAAAGGGTTTATATTAATGAAATTGGGGTGGTAGATAGTAGACTTTTCAAGCTACCGTTTAGTTTTTGATTGAATAAAATTGGTTAATTATTAACGGAGTTATTAAGGGTTAAAGAGAAATCTGCGCGAAATTTGCAAGTCGGGAGAGCCAAAAAAATGAAATATCTTAATTAATATCGAATGTAAAAATTAATTTTTGGTTTATTATGTGTATATTAATGTGGGTCAATTGGCAAACGATAGTATTTGATGTCTATTAATTTATTAAACTGGAAAATTTCAATTTATTGCCAGAGGTGAGGTGAGGCGGCAGCGGGAGCATATATGTACCATGTGTGTTGAAAGCGCGACACGTGCCGTGTCGTTTGACCTTCACGTCGTCCTCTATTTATGGAATCGGATAAGGGTAAACATACAAACAACCCTACATAATCAGATTTCTGCTAAAGTCATCACGGCCTGGGGAATTAATAAAAAAAGTTTTTTATTTAAAAATTGGAAAGTACCAAAGTCTGAACTTAGAAAGATTTTTTAGTAAAAAATTGCAAAGTACCATGAAACCTGAGATTGATTTTGCGTGAAACTTTTTTGCTAATGTAATTATATTGGCAAGTGAATGTTTGTTAGAGTTAATATTAAAATTTTAATTTATTTTTTAAAATTTATTTTTTCGTTCAAAAGTGAGTTTGAGCTAGGTCTAAACTTGTTATTTTGATTTAATTGATAAATTTTTTGAGTGGAGAGTAATCGCTTAAGATAATTTTGAAAAAATTTAATGAGATTGGTTAAAATTTCCAATATTAATTTTTTTGTTGGAAAATTTTGGAAAAAAAAATTTTTAGCGGGAAAAAATAATTTTTTCTGAAGGAAAGAAAAAATGAAAAGGTACTTTGTTCATTCATGGTTATGGTTTAGTACAGACTCTGATAAAATAATTTTGATCAGTTTATTAATTTTGGTTTAATTAATTTAATTATTTTTTATAACAAAAATCTTCCTATGCTTATGGTTGCTGGTATTTGATAGTGAAATTTTATTTAATTAAGAATAACGTTGGGTACATCTACTCGCCTCTGAAAGATAAGGTTATGTGAAATTAAAATGGGAATTTTTCTATGTAGACTGGGGTTGGCTGCTAGGTGATGATAACTGGAATAGAAATTTCATTCATGTGTGAAAATTTTTTGTATTGGTGGTTTGTCACAGCGATCCTAGTGCTTCTTTCGGTAGGAAAAATTTTATATATAATAAAAATCGAATTTTCGAATTTTTCAAAAAAAGTAAAAAAAATTAATTTGTTAAAAGTGCCCTTGGACTTGTTCTACAACAATGGCAGGTCCTGCAGTTGATATCAGGAACCTCTACACGCCACACGCGGCTACGGTAGACCAAGGTGTTGATAACACCATCTTGGCAAGCCATAATGAATCCCTCGGTCTCCGACTTAAGCCCTGCTGACCTTAAAAAGGCGAAGGTCAGCCTGGTCGATAAACCCAGTGTTTCTATGTTCTTATAGAAGACACCATGCTGGGGTTTATCGACGTGCTGCCGAAACAGATTTTCCTGTTCGGCAGCTCTAATTCGGGCTTTCAGACGATTTGGCTGAAGTTCAGTGACTGACTCAACATCAGCACCTCGCCGGCCTCCTCGCCTGATGTCAAATGCGAGACCGAGTTCATCTGCGGCTCTTTTTGCTGCCTTAAACAATCCTGCTCCCACTCCTACAGTTTCGTGATGTTTTACGAACCGCAAGAGGGGATCTGAGCTCCTGAGTATGTTACATGCCATACTCAGTACTACTCTGCCATGCGTACACTCCAGGCTCAAGAGTCCTCGGCCCCCCCGTTGACGTGGGAGGTACACACGAGGAACGGACGATCTAGGATGAATACTTCTGTGAATATTCATCATCTTGCGGGTATCTCTGTCTAATTGGCGCAGCTCATCTACCCTCCACTTTACTACTCCGGAAGGAGTAGAGCAGAATCGGAACGGCAAGCATATTAGTTGCAGACACCTTGTTCTTCCCCCGAAAGTTCGGAAGACCAAATCTTTCGGAGGCGGTGTCTGTACTTGCCGCGGAGAGAATCCTTTATTTGTGTTACATCTTGGATGTGCCTTTGTTGCACACCCAGGTATGTATAGGTCTCTCCGGCATCCAGATGTCTTAGGATGCTTCCGTCTGCGAGCTGCGCATCTTCAGGGAATTCCCCGCATCGTCCTCTCTTGAGGTGGACGACTGCACATTTGTCCAACCCGAACTCCATACCAATTGCCCGCGTATATTCTTCGACCACCCTAAGAGCGTTTTGTAGTTCACGCTCTCCGGAGGCATAAAGTTTAAGGTCATCCATATAAAATAGATGGGTGACCTTATGCCTCCGGTCGCTGGGTGGCCCACATTGATATCCGCGGGTTTGGCGGAGCCCAACAGACAACGGCAGCAGTGAGATGCAGAAGAGGAGAGGACTCAGGGAGTCACCCTGGAAAACTCCTCTCCTAAATGCCACCTGCTCTGTCGTGACCCGCTGCGCACCTGATGTTATGGTGAAGCGGGTCTTCCAGAGCGGCAGCAGCTGTTCTATGCATCTCACTAGTGGTGCTGGTACCGCAAGACATTCGAGCAAGTACAACAATAGCTCGTGCGATGTTGTATCAAATGCCTTGCGGTAATCAATCCAGGCCATCGATAGATTCCGCTTGTATTGCACAGAATCCTGTGTAATACAGCGGTCTATCAGCAGGCTGTCCTTGCAACCTGCCATGCCCTTCTTGGCACCACGCTGTTCGTGTATCTGCTGGAAGACCGGATCAACAGACCTCAGTGTCCTAGCATACAAGATACGTGTAAATATCTTGTAGCAGGAGTTGAGGCAAGTGATCGGCCTATAATTCCTCGGGTCGGAGAGATCCCCCCTTTTTGGGGATGAGCACAGTACGTCCCTCGACGAACCAGTCCGGAATCTGCTGCCCCTCGTTCAACCATGAGTTGAAAACTCGCGCCAGACGGCGGTGAGTGGAAGGAAATTTCTTCCACCACCAGTTGTTAATGCCGTCTGGGCCCGGGGCAGCGAAGTTCTTAGTACCAACAAGTGCTTGTTGAACTTCCTCCGTACTGATTGCCGGGCACACTTCTTCTAGCTCTTGACGATGTCTGTGGCATAGAGCCTCGAAGTGTGCAATTGATGGAGTGTCGCTATTGAATGGACGCGTCGTTTCGTAGATTCCTTTCCAGAAGGTTTCGACACCTTCTACAGTCGGCGGATTATCGACAACACGCTGTGGCTCTTGAAAGAGGCGGGAAGGATTGGTATGGAACAAATTGTTTTGTTCCATACTCCTCACTCGCCTCTTTAATGTTTTCTTTATCGCCATGAGCGCTCGGATCCTATCTAGACAGTGCTGCTTGATGGTAAGCATCACTGTCAGATTTAGAGTATGGTGTTGACGTCTTAATCCGGCTGCTATACGCCGGATTCTGGGAGTAAAAACTCTACCAGACGTCTTATATTCCACCACACTCTGGATCCGAGAAGCGTGTTGTCTGGCCGACTGTATCTTGCCTTCGATTTTTTGTACACGCCGCTTGGCTTTCTCAACCCCGTGATTGGTTGACCTCTCACGGGGGACGAGTTGCTTCGCGGCGTTGTACACGGCACAGTTGATTTGCCAGATGTCTACATCTTCCGGAATTTCCTCATCGATGACCGCGTCCATTCTAGCCAGGTCTTGTGGCTTTAGGTTAGCCCTGGTGTTAAGGCTAACCCTCGTCCTTAAGTCTACACCGGTGAACTCTAAAGGATGTTCCCCATCAGCTGGTAATTGCCGCGGTGGTACTGCGGCTGGCAGTTCTCCCAGCTGACGGGGTGCCCTTACGTAACCTGTCCTGAGCAGAAAGGATACTTGATCTCTCAGATGTTGTTGAGAGAAGGCGCGATGCTCTGGATGCATTTCGCACCAAAGTGCATGCAATCGCGCCATGTATCCCCTTCGCTCAGGTTCGCTACTCTCGCGGCAGGTCAGCAAGTCATCCCGAAGTTCCCTCGTCCACTTACCGTCCCTTATTATTATTATTGTTATTATTATTATGGATTGTCATGTACCTTTGAAGAGTTTTTTGCGTTTTGTCGCATATGAGCAAGATTCATACTGATACATTCGTACTTCTGAGGAACCGCTATGGACTAATGTGTGCCTTGGAAGCTGACCTTTGTACTTTGTCTGGTAAAACCAAAATTCACATTGGTACATTGTTATTTCTGAAGGATTTTTATGGACCATCATGTGATATTGAATTTTTTGTGTTTTGTTTGGAATGAACAAGATTCACATTGGTACATGGTTATTTCAGAAGGAGTTTTATGGACCTTATGTCCGTTTGCACCAGTCCCGCTTATAAATTGAGTTTAGCAAAGCCTGCTTTAATTTTAAGCGAGCTTTAATTTAAAGATCTTTGCACCAGGTCTCGCTTAACTAAGCTTGAGAACGTACTTCGTTGATTGTACATTAGTCAGCATGTTTAGGGATTTTAGCACTGTAAGTTTCTATAATAGGAATTTTAGGAATAGCAGCGTAAAGAATGGTAACATGTTTATTTACGGAAGTATCATTGTTAAATTAGTTCATTAAGTTCATTCTGCATTCTTTTTTTTATTTCACATTGATATTTTGTCACGAGTGGTGTGTTTTCGTTGATTATCTTTTCGCATACGCACATTTTATGTTAGATTTAAACAATGGAATCAGGAAGCAAACGATTCAGAAGTTCAAACTTCACCAATGAAGAGAAAATAGTGTGCCTCAATATTATAAAAAAACATCGAAGCGTTTTTGAATGTAAAAAAAACGGACTGCATCTCGTGGAAAGACAAAGAAAATGCGTGGAATAAGGTAGAAGCAGCATTTAACTCATTTGCTCCGGGTGGTACAATGCGAAGCAAAGAAACTTTGAAAAAATGTTATGAAAATAAAAAAAAAAACAAACACGAAAATTGGCCGCGATGGAACGATTGAATGTGACCCAAACTGGCGGTGGGCCTTCCACCAGTAAAATAGATGACCCCACGTTTGACCTAACTTTGTCAATTCTTAACGAAAAGACAGTTTTTGGATTGGATAACAAATTCGAAGCGATAGTGATAGGGGCCAGATAGAAGTTAAAACAAGACATTCACAGGCTGAAGAAGAGAGTGAGGAACTTATTTACGTCATAACTGAAAATGAAGTAAGTTGTACTATTGTAATTATTTTGGAAATGTTTGAGTTATGATGCCTATATAAGTTTTTACGTAAGTGTTAAGAAATTATCTTGTAATAAATTATATTTTTTCTTTCTTTATAGGACAACGAACAAGAGATGGAGAACCCAAATTGGGGTAATTTAAAACCAACGTTATTAAAAACTCGGATAGATGCAAAGTTGAATACGCAAAATAATATTATCCCAAAGACAAACAGTGAAGCGGCAAAGGGAACTGAGGTAAGTACCTGGACAAGTCGTCGAAGATCAACCCTTTCAGCAATAACAACGCTGGCAAGGATATATGAAGATTTGGCAAATAAAAAGATAGAAATATCCGATTTGCAATTAAATGTGATAAAATTTGATAAAGAAAATATGATTTCTAAAGCCAAACGGGAGGAAGAAGCTTTCAACAGAAAATTTGAAAGAGACGAGGAACTCTTCAATTTGCAGGAGTCCATGATGCTCGACATTAAAATTAAGAAGCTCCAGCTGGCAAAATTAAATTCATTTAGTTAGGTTTAGGATTATTATTTAAATTAAATAACTTATGACAAGGTCCATTTTGTAAATAAAAGTAATAAAAACACTTCGTATTTCTATTTTAAGTTTCTTATTGAAAAAGAAAACTAAAGCAATTTTAACAATATTTATTTTTTAATTTTTAACTACATAATTCTTAGATTATTTATTTACAATTGTGAAAAATAATTATTAATAAACTGTCTTCTAGGTAAAGAACCTAAAGCTGCGTTGTCATTTGCATAATTATTTACCTCAGGTATTTGCCCATTTTCAATCAACTCATTTAGAATATGATCATCTAGTTCATCTAGTAAAGGAGAAGGATTATTGTCACCCTCTGATATTGCAATATTATGTAAAATACATGTTGCTACTATTATTGTTAGCACAGTACCGATTTTTAAACTGCAGCCCTATGCAAAAACAGGAAATCTTCTTTTAAGAATTCCGAATAATTTTTCTATAACATTTCTGGTTCTAATATGTGACTGATTGTAAAGCTGTTCTTCAGGTGTTACAGGATTCAATAATGGTGTAAAAAGATACGATTTTATTGGATAACCGCTATCACCTAAAACAATATTTATATTAGTTTGTATTTATTTATTTTTATGAATTTTATACCCAATATACAATTTCTATACATCTGATTCTGGAAATCTCTATGAATGTTACTGTTGTTAAAAATTGTGGAATCATGAGCCGAACCTGGCCATCTAGCAACTAGATTTAAAATTTTTAACTCAGCATTACATATTACTTGTACCTTTAAAGAAAAGTATGATTTTCTGTTCCTATATACATCTCCATCTTCTCCACCTAAAATACACATTTCTATAATTAAAGTTCGATAACTAGGGCCTGTTTTATTTATCGGTTTTGCCATTAGGTTCTTTTTAGTTAATAAAATAAATATGTAATACTTACCAGGCGATTCAATTTTTACATGTGTACAATCAATTGCACCAGTTACTCTAGGAAATGCGACTATATTGTAAAATTTTTGCTGAGTATTTCTAAATTCATCTTCTTCAGTGGGAAAACTAATGAACCTGTTATAATGTTCACCTATAGGTTCCGATACCCGTAATATAATTCTTGAAACTGTTGATAAATGCATACCAACGAAGTCTGCTATTGCTTGCAAATGTCCACCAGTGGAATAAAATCTCAAAGCCACCAGCAGCTGGTTCATCGGCGATACACAATAATTACTACAAAATGAACAAAATAAAATAACACATTTTTAAAGGCTATAATTTTACCTATCGTATGGATATTCTAAACGATGTTCAATTAATGATAAGACAATATTTAACACACAAAATCTGGATAGACTAAATCTCTTGTAGAAACTCGATTCGTCTAACGTATCAGAGTAATTATTTCTTTGATATATTTCTCTTGGTATTCCATATTCAATAAAATCCAAGACTTCAATGTCATTATCGTGTGCAATATCGATATCATATAACATATTCATTTTTGATTATTGGCTATATTTATTTCACGAAAAGATAGGTTACGTTAAAAAAATATGACATAAACGAACCAACTTAATGGAAAAGCGCATGCGTAGGAGTTAAGCGGCCCTAAAGCCTCGGATCATCCATGGTTTAAATTAATACATTTTAAGGGATACTAAAACCAGGCTTAAAACGCCGTGCAAAGGGTTTAATAATTTAAGCTTAGTTAAAATTTTAAATGGGACTGGTGCAAACGGACATAATGTGGTATTGAAGAGATTCTTTGTATTTTGTCTCCAAACAAGATTCACATTGGAAAATTTTTTGTTCTGAAAGATTTTTTATGGATTATCATGTGCTCTTGAAGATACCATTTGCTTTTTGTCTGGATTGAAAAAGATTCGCGTTGGTACATTGTTATTTCTGAAGAATTTTTTATAGATCATCACGTGCTTTTGAAGACACGGTTTGCGTTTGGTCTCGACTGAACAAAATTCATATTGATATATTTTTATTTCTGAAGATTTTTATGGACTACCATGTGCTTTTGAAAATACTGTTTTTGTTTTGCCTGGTAAGAACAATATTCACATGGGTACATTGTTATTTCTGAAAGATTTTTTATGGACCATCATGTGATTTTGAAGATACCATTTGCTTTTTGTCTGGAATGAACAAGATTCACATTGGTACATTGTTATTTCTGAAGAATTTTTATGGACCATCATGTGCTTTTGAAGACACGGTTTACGTTTGGACTCGAATGAACAAAATTCATATTGGTATGTCGTTATCTCCGAGGGATTTTTATGCACATCATGTGATTTTGAAAATATCTCTTGTGTTTTGCCTGGAAAGAACAAGATACACATTGGTACATTGTTATTTCTGAAGGACTTTTATGGACCATCATGTGCTTTTGAAGATACCATTTGATTTTTCTCTGGAATGATCAAGATTCACATTGGTACATTGTTATTTCTGAAGAATTTTTATGGATCATCATGTGGGTTTGAAGATTATTTTTGCGTTTTGTTTGGTATGAACAAAATTCACATTGATACTTGTTATTTCTGAAGGATTTTTATGAACCATCATGTGAATTTGAAGACTTTGTTTGCGTTTTGCCTAGAAAAAACAAGATTTGCATTAGTACATTGTTATTTCTGAAGGATTTTTATGGACTATCATATGTTGCGTTGAAAAGATTGTTTGTGTTTTGTTTGGAATGAACAAGATTCACATTGGTATATTTTTATTTCTGAAGGACTTTTATGGACCTTGATGTGCCTCTGAAGACTCTCTTTGTACTTTGTCTGGAATGACCAAGATTCACATTGGTACATTGTTATTTCTGAAAAATTTTTATAGACCATCATGTGGTTTTGAAGATACCGTTTGTGTTTTGTTTCGAATGAACAAGATTCACATTGGTACATTTTTATTTCTGAACAATTTTTATGGACCTTGACGTGGTATTGAAGAGATTGCTTGTATTTTGTCTGGAATGACAAAGATTTACATTGGAACACTGCTATTTCTGAGGCCTTTTTATGAAGTGGTAGGTTTCCCTCAGTTATCTTGGATATTGAAAATTAGATGAAATAATTGTATGATTTGAATTTCAGTAACAAAATAAAGTTCCTACGCATACTCGTCTGGGTGCAATTCTATTTAATAGTATCAACAGAAACATTCCCATGTGCACAGTGCTGTCATTTGGTCACGTCAACGTATTGACAGCCATAGTAAAACCTATTTGATTATAATAATCCAAGATGACGTTCTAAGAAGTCTTTAAAACGTTCTTGCTGCCAAAATGGGGAATGAATAAATCATAAAAACGTCTTCGTGGTTAACAAAAAATATGACCAACACAGTATGCTTGTGCTGACCAATATGTAGCTATGAAATGATAAAATTTAACATGTTGCAGACACATTAGCTATTATTTAACGTTTGTATACAGTTTCTAGCCACTTTCATTAATTAATGTCATACATTGAGGCATTTCTTAGTTATGAAGTATATGTTTACTCTCCTTTACTTATGATACTTTCACAGTAAGGAAATCTTACAAGTAGGTATATTAATACGCGTATTAGATCTGTAGGTATCCAGTACACAAAATTTATTTAATGGTGATATCATATCACCATTATTACATGCACACCCCCAGTGACGGCTGGTGGATTTAGGCTACACCATATCTCAATATTAGAGTATGGAATCCAAACAAAATTTTAAGTACTGAATAAAGAAATTTTGCAAAAAAAAATTGAGAAAAAAGTTACCAAATTGCGCTGCCGACCCAGATTACTTCTAGAGACCATTAGTAAAATATTTGCAAACTATTTTTTTTTTTTCGTAATCAGAAGGAAATTTTATCACCCTGTTTTTTTTGGTTTTCGAAAATTTGGATTTTTTGTAAAGTAATGACATATTGAAATTTAAGTACTTCATTGTGTAAATTTCAAAACGTCATAACTTTATAAAAAATAAAAATTATCGAAAACAAAAAAAAAACGATGGAAAATTTTCCTTCAGATTACGAAAAAAAAAGTTTGTAAATATTTTACAAATGGTCTGGAAGTAATGTGGGTTGGCTGCGCATTTTTTAACTTTTTTTCTTAATTTTTTTCTGCAAAATTCTTCATTCAGTACTGGTAGTCCTGCATTAAAATATTGCGTGGGTTGTTGCAGCCTACTGCAAATTTATATTAATTTTGTTTATTTTTAAAATTTGTCAAAACATGTAAATTTAGTAAACTCGGCAACGTCGCAACTGTTCTACCAAATGATAATCCTGAATGTAGCCAGTATAATATATGACTCAGTTGAGAGTACACGTTTGTTTTACTTAAAAATAAAAAGGTCCTTCGAGTTAATAGTCCTTCTAATATTGAAGGACATAAGAATTGCCTGGTTGGAGATCTTCCAGTTACAATTCACAACATTTTTGGTTTTTCTGCAGCCGGATTATAAACTACCTTATGGTAAAATAGTTACATAAACAATTACAAATAAACGTGGTATTGAATACACATCGACGCACGGGGCAAGCAAGTTACCGAGTCCCGCCGTTACAACAGCAGGTAGCAGGCCGTGTTTCCTAGAATCGTACCTCGCCACCGCTATAAAAACTACAAGGTCAGTGCCTTCCTTTTATTACCTTTGCCTTATGCAATTGTTTTTTATACTTGATCTGTGCAAAATAATTACAATTACGGGTACCTAGTAGTCTTATTTACATTTTATACTTTCGTTACTGATACAATTTTTTAGGTGGTATTTTATACACAAAATAAGCTCATAATAGCTAATATTTAAATAAAATAACGATATCAATAATAAAGTTGAACATTACCTAATTTAGTCTCCAATTTAAGTTAATTTTAATATCTATAGTATTTTGCTTATTAATCTACATTAATAAAAAACACATTGAAATGTCTTCTCATAAAGAATTGTTAATTAAATGCTCTGTAGTTAAGGGGAGTTTAACACGTTTTAAAACTTATTATACAAACATTGATTTAGATAATCCTAATTTGGTGCAATTAGAAATTCGTCTAAATAAATTAGAATCTAACTGGGAAACCTTTTGTGAAATTCAGACTCAGATTGAATTACAAGACGCAGATAATTTTGGGGTTCACAATTTGGAGCGACAAAGTTTTGAAGACGATTATTATAATTACGTCGCACTTGCCACACGCTTGATAGGAAATAATCGACAGCAAGCAGATATAGTTCATAAATCTGAATTTTCTCATATTTCTTCTAATTCAACAAATAAACTAAATAACGTCAAATTGCCGACTATTAATTTACCGAGTTTTGACGGGAGTTATAATTAATGGTTATATTTTAAAGACACATTTAAATCAATAATTCATGATAACTCGGACATTTCCGAAATTCAATGGTTTCACTATCTACGCTTATCGTTGAAAGGTGAGGCGGCAGACATCATACATTCCCTGGAAGTTTCTGCTGCAAATTATGCAACTGCTTGGCAGCTTCTTGTTGAGCGATATGAAAATAAGGTTCTGTTA
Source organism: Rhamnusium bicolor (assembly GCA_029963845.1). NCBI lineage: Eukaryota > Metazoa > Arthropoda > Insecta > Coleoptera > Cerambycidae > Rhamnusium > Rhamnusium bicolor. Next base: position 41,198 of record JANEYF010004611.1, on the reverse strand, counting down.
GTCAACAATCATCTAAAGGCTCTCTTTAACCTTCCCATGGTAAATAAAGAGTCTCATTTTGCATTACGACAGCTATTAGATGGCTTAAATAAACATTTACGGGCATTAGAAGTCCTTGAACAACCAGTGCAACACTGGGACACTTTATTAGTGCATATCGTTTCAAATAAATTAGACTCCATTACGCGACTCGATTGAGAGAGCAAAAATAAATATAAAAAATTACCGACAGTTAATGATTTAACACAATTTTTACGTAACAAATGCGCACTCTTAGAGACCTTGTCTCCAAGTTATTCTTTCGATAAAAAAGTAAAGTCAAGGTCATTCCTATCAAATGAAAATTTAAATTGCATTGTGTGCAAGGGTAATCATTTATTATTTCAATGCCCAGAATTTCTTAAATTAACATCAAGTAAAAGATATAGTGTTCATTCAAGTATGAAATCAAATCAAATACTTCTGTCTACTGCACTGATTAAGGTGCAAGACAGACACGGTAATGATCACATATGCCGAGCATTACTAGACTCTGGTTCACAGTAGAACTTTATCACAACAGTTAGCAAATAAATTATAAACTGACCAATTAAATATAAATATGGCCGTTTCTGGTTTAAACAATGCGTTAAATCAAATACGAAATACCACAAACATCAAATACGTTCCAACATCAATTCCATTGAGTTTAACATAAATTGCTTAATAATTCCACGAATAACCGACAACTTGCCAGCGATTTCATTCGACAAAGATATTTTAAGTATACCAAAAAATATTACCTTGGCTGATCCCCACTTCAATGAGTCAGATCAGATTGATATCTTATTAGGTGCCGGCATATTTTGGAATCTAGTGCGAGTGGGTCAAACCATTGCTACAAAAAACTATTTTTGGGTGGATTGTTTCTGGAGAAATTCCACAAATATATTTTAAGTACTTAACAACACATTGTAATTTCGTTTCATATACGGACATTGATAAACAATTAACAAAGTTCTGGAGTATGGAAGAATACGGAAATGCCGTAACGTCGGTTTCTCTAGATGATGCAAAAATTGAATCTATTTTTAACTCTACTACACAACGCGATAATGACGGACGATTTATTGTAAGGTTGCCATTAAAAAGACCAGTTCAGGTTTTAGGACAATCCAAGGGTACAGCTACCAAACGTTTATATTCAATTGAGAATAAGTTAAACAAAGATCACATTTTAAAACAGCAATACGTGGAATTTATGCACGAATATGCTACCTTAAATCACATGTCAAAATTACAGGGCTTAAATGAAAACGAAGGTTATTATATACCGCATCATTTTGTAAAAAAAGTCAAGTTTAACTACCAAATTAAGGGTCGTGTTCGACGCATCAAAGATCAACTCGGGCTATTCATTAAATGATTTACTGTTTGTGAGACCTACAATCCAACAGGATTTGGTTTCCATCATAACTAGATTTCGCACACATAAATACGTCCTGGCTGGTGACATCACCAAGATGTATCGCCAAATATTAATACATCCTGACGATAGGAAATTACAAAAAATACTTTGGCGTTCGGATACAACTAAACCTATTGAATCTTTCGACCTAAATACCATGACTTACGGCACCGCATCTGCTCCGTTCTTGGCCGTACGCTGCCTTCACGAGTTAGCACAACAACACACGAGTATTTATCCCACTGCAAGTCAGATAATTTTGGACGATTTTTACGTCGACGATTTACTAACAGGCGCCAACCATGTTGACGAGTTACAAACGTTATACCATGAAATTACTTTAATTCTAAATGCAGGTTGTTTTTCTTTAAACAAATGGGTTTCGAATGACAATCAGTTACTTAAAAATATTTCCAATTCACAGCCAAATGTCATTTTGAATATTGGCAAGGACAACGAAACACATACATTAGGCTTATTGTGACATTCTAATGCAGATACTTTGAGTTACACTATTCGAGACTTAAACGATGATAAACCGATTAATAAACGGACAATACTTTCTATAATCGCGCAGTTATATGATCCACTGGCTCTTTTAGGCCCAGTGATTATTCTTGCTAAGGTTTTATTGCAAAAATTATGGCAGTTGAAAATTACTTGGGATGAGGAATTGCCTTCAGATGTTTTACACGATTGGAAAGTGTTCTATGATTAATTACACTACTTACGGAATATCCATGTTCCTCGTTACGTTATGTGACAATTCAATTTTAATACAAACACATGGCTTTGCAGACGCGTCTAAAACTTCGTATGGCGCATGCGTTTACATACGTTCTATTGATAACCTCGGGAATTGTCAAATTAATTTATTTTGCGCCAAATCTAGGGTTGCGCCCTTAAAATGTTTCACTATTCCTCGATTGGAGTTATGCACTGCGCAACTACTAGAGCAATTGGTTGACAAGGCTAAGAGTTCATTACGTTTCTCAATTAACAATATATTTTTGTGGAGCGATTCCACTATTACACTTTATTGGATAAAATCTATTCCAAGTACGTGGAAGATTTTCGTTGCTAATCGGGTAACGGAGATACAAACGTTAACTGATAAAAATACTTGGAGATACATAAATACTCAGTCTAATCCAGCGGATATTATATCCAGTGTGCATACCCACAGGTTCTTCATAATTCGAGGTTGTGGTGGTTCGGCCCAGAATGGTTGCAATTACTCGAAGAAAACTGGCCTCTAGATATTACTAAGGATATAAGTTTAAATTCTTGCCCTTCAGAAAGTAACATCGAGTTACAAAATAAATCTACAGTAGTATTAATTGATACGGATACTTCAAATTTATTTAAAAAATATTCAAAACTGTCTAAATTAAAACGAGTTGTTGCATATATTTTACGATTCAAAAATAATGCTTTATCAACATCAAATTGTAAAGAATATGGTCCGTTAACTTACACGGAACTGAACGATTCGTTAAATGTTTTAATTAAACTTGCACAGAATGAATCATTCTCGACTGAAATAACCGACTTAAAACGTAAAAACTCTATAAGTTCAAAAAAGTAATCTATTACAACTGAATCCGTTTATTGATGAAATAGGCATTTTGAGAGTAGGCGGAAGACTAAATAAGTCACACTTTAATTTCAATCAAAAATATCCCGTAGTTCTTCCAAAGAAACATCATTTATCTAAATTAATTGTACAGTGCGAACATATTCGCTTATTACACGCAGGTCCACAGCATGTTCTTGCGGTTCTAAGAGAACGCTTTTGGATTATATCAGCCCGTAATCTAATAAAGACAATAATTCATAATTGTGTCATTTGTTTTCGCACGAAACCCAAGGGAATCGATTACTTAATGGCCGATTTGCCAAATGTTCGAGTAACTCCTAGCAGGCCATTCATAAATTGTGGCATTGATTACTGCGGTCATTTCAAATTAAGAGATAAGATAACTAGAAAGTTTAACGTAACTAAAGCGTATGTCTGTCTGTTCGTCTGCCTATCGACGAAGGCAATCCATCTAGAAGTAACTAGCGATTTAAACACCGAATCCTTTTTCGCAGCATTACACAGATTTGTATCAAGGCGTGGAAAGTGCGCAAATATTTATTCAGATAATGGCAGAAACTTTGTCGGTGCCAATTCTGAGCTTCGAAAATTCTTAAATTCTGCCGACGGTAAAATTCTTACAGAAATGGGCCAACAAGGTATTTGTTGGCACTTTATACCCTCCAGAGCACCCAACTTCGGAGGCCTATGGGAATCTGGAGTCAAATCCGTTAAATACCACTTGAAACGTGTCATCGGCGAATCATTGCTTACGTACGAAGAATTTTTAACTGTGCTTGTATAGATTGAGGCATGCCTTAACTCACGCCCATTATACCCTCTTTCCTATGATCCCAGTGATCTCAATCCATTGACCCCGGCACATTTTTTAATTGGGCAGTCTTTGATGGCTATTCCAACTCCTGATCTATCAAATACTAAAGAATCATCCTTATCACGTTTCAAACGTTGTAATAAATTGGCACAAGACTTCTGGACTCATTGGTCGAAGAAGTATATTTCTGAACTCCAAGTTCGAAGAAAATGGAAACAGCATTCGTCAAATTTATTGAAGCCCAGTGTACTAGTCATCATCAAAGAAGATCATTTACCCCCTCTCAAATGGATCATGGGTCTTCCAAGTGACAGTTTCTCGATGGTGTTATTTAACTTGAAAGCTTTAAGTTTAAACCTTCCAAAGGGTGCGGCAAGTTGCAGCCTACTGCAAATTTATATTAATTTTGTTAATTTTTAAAATTTGTCAAAACATGTAAATTTAGTAAACTCGGCAACGCCGCAACTGTTCTACCAAATGATAATCCTGAATGTAGCCAGTATAATATATGACTCAGTTGAGAGAACACGTTTGTTTTACTTAAAAATAAAAAGGTCCTTCGAGTTAATAATCCTTCTAATATTGAAGGACATAAGAATTGCCTGGTTGGAGATCTTCCAGTTACAATTCACAACATGGGTTTCATGCTCCAATACTGAGATATGGCATAACCTAAATTCACCAGCCGCCACTGCACCCCAACATCATCAAAGTAATGGATTATAGGAAAAAGCCGTTAGTATTGGAAAACTAATTTTACGGAAAAGTCGTGCTGAAAATAGTAATTTGGAAGCATCCCCAGCTCAGATCCTTAAGAGTAGGGCTCTTAGAACACAATTACCTATGACATATAGTAAATTAGAACAAAAAATCTAAAAGCACATTTACAAATATTTATCTGAACACAAAGACTAAATAAAAAACATTACGATAAATATAGTAGAAAAATCGTAAGAGTTTAGAAAGGGTCATAACGTAGTAGTTAAGAGTTGTAAAGATAAACATTGGTACAGTGTTACAGTACTGGTTTTACAAAAAGGCGATGAACCTAGATCTTATTGGATAAGGAAAGAAAGTAACAATCGAATAGTTAGACGTAAGTCAGGTCAACTTATCTTTCACAAAACCAAATTATAATGACTTGGAACCCGAATTGTATTTCAATCAACAAGAGCAAAATACTCAAGTTGAAGATAAAAACCCTGTTAGATGCCAAACGATGTTTTTAGCCATATTCAAAATTAGTTTATCCCTGTACGTGAAAATGAAACAATCGTAGCTAGGGAGAATAATCCTGAATCGGCCACTCAAAACTATATTAGGTCTCGTTATGGACGTTATATCAAGCCAGTCAAAAAACTTAATTTAAAAATCTTAAAGGGGGAGGGTTTAGTGTTTTTAAGATAAGGATGTCATATTATTAGAGATAGATGGTTATGTTCAACGAGTATATTATTTTATATGTAATGTGTATTTTATTATACAATGATAAGTGAACCATCCTCGTTTTATTCCAATACCACCTCATATTAAACAACGTCGTACGAAATAGCAGCGTCAAATGTAGGCTGTATAAGGATTTTAATCCTAGTGAATGTATCTATAAAAATCAATTAAATCACTACATTGTTATAAATGGCAATAAGGAACCAGAGGCAAAGTGTGTATTATTATTAAATATGTGTAATGAAACCGATTATCAGCTACTAAGTGGTTTATGTTTGCCGACTAAACCAGACTCAAACTGAAATAACATTTCACCGACTACCAACTACTTTTTTTACTAATTTCAATGTCAGAATTAGTCAAATAGCGCCTTAAATTTTATAGTTACCATACATCGGAGCAACGTAACTAACTACGAATACCTACTGTTTACGTCTGGCACATTTACCAACGTTGGTTTGAAGTCAGAAATCTTCTTAATATGTTGGGTGTGTTTTCAGATCATTTTCCAACGTTGATTAGACGTTGGTAACTGAGTAAGTAGGTTTAGGTAATTTTTGGGAAACCTCCCAAAGTTGGTTAGACATTGATGACTGACGAGTCGTCTAGCTGGACGTTGGTGTGAGGTTATGTTTAGTCGAGGCCCAAGGCCTCGGTTTAACGGAACCTTACAATTAATGTCGAATATGCAGGTACTGGTAGATATTTAGTAAAAATGTATACACCAACTGCAACGGACGGTCGATATTAGCGTGATTGTTTGGAGTGAACCCTAGTGTTGGTGCAGACTTCTGCACCTGAGCCTACTAAAAGTTGGTACAGGTAAAATTATTTAGCTTTGACGTCGCTGTTAGTAAAAATAATTGCACTTATCATAACGGTAAATCGGAATTCGTGTATTTATTTGGAAGTACCACAAGTAGTCAGCTAGGTAATAGTTCCCGACTCCGCCATATTTTCTAGTACCAGAGAAGGAAAGAATAGGCGGCCATGTTGATTACGTGTTGACAATTATTTTAAATGAACAAATTTGCCTTTTTTTCAAATAACGTAAGCGAAAAAGTTTTGATTTATTCGTAAAATTAATTATACAATATTTCAATTGCGTTTTCTTTGGGAAAGGAAAATATTTTTTTAAAAGTAAAAAAAATAAAAATAGTAATTTAATTCTATAAATAAACATTATTCCTGTGGGTTCACTATATTTTTTATATATATTTATCAATAAAATTTCTTTCGTTTTAATTTTTACCCCACCAGATTTATTAAAATTTTATTCGACACAAGTATTTTGTATATAATACACACTCAATGAAAAACACGCCTCATCCATTTTATATCCGTAGGTAGGTACGACAAATAGAATAATATACAAAGTTGGTTAATTTCATTACCTAAACCCGACTTTTGTAGGTCAGATTAGGGGCAAATTTTAAATAAGGTTGGTAAATAGCCTGACAACCAACTTAAGCCGACGTAAAATTTGGTAACCATTTGGTTGATAATCACACAGACTAAAATCGGTCTTCTACGTCGAATCGACCCATATTTATTGACCAGATTAGTAAAAATTCGATCAGAACGCCTTTTTCCGTACGTCGCAATATTACTTTTAGTTGCGAACAACAAAGTCGATTTGTTGTCATAATGTTGCTTGGGGAGGAATTTAATGCCTTAATAATAATTTTGGATAAACATTTTACGCTCCCGAAGTTCATCAGCCAGCGAGCCGGGGTAGCGAGCCGTTCAGCAAATCATCACTGCGTCCATCTTGGAAACCATCAACTTTGAGATTTTCAGGAGCAGTGCGGACAGCTAGTCTATTTCGGGTCTAATCTTCGCTTTATATTGTATGTTACTTCAATAACGACGCTTAATATTATTATTTTTATGAACTATCATGTGCCTTTGAAGAGTCTCTTTGCGTTTTGTCTCATATGAGCAAGATTCACACTGATACATTCGTAGTTCTGAAGGACCTTTATGTGTGCCTTGGAAGATGCCGTTTGTACTTTGGAAAGAACAAAATTCACATTGGTACATTGTTATTTCTGGAGGATTTTTATGGACCATCATGTGCTTTTGAAGATATTGTTTGTATTTTGTTTGGAATGAACAAGATTCGCATTGGTACATTTTTATTTCTGAAGGATTTTTTATGGACCATCATGTGCTTTTGAAGAGATTTTTTTGTATCTGGTTTGGAATGAACAAGATTCACATTGGTACACTGTTATTTCTGAAGAATTTTTATGGATCTTCATGTGCTTTTGAAGATTCTGGTTGTATTTTGTCTGAAATGAACAAGATTTACATTGGTACATTGTTATTTCTGAAGGAGTCTTATGGACCGTCACGTGGCTCTGAGGATACTGTTCTTGTTTTGTCTGGAAAGAACAAGAATCACATTGGTACATTGTTATTTGAAGGATCTTTATGGACCATCATGTGCTTTTGAAGATACCATTTGCTTTTTGTCTGGAATGAACAAGATTCACATTGGTACATTGTTATTTCTGAAGAATTTTTATGGACCATCATGTGCTTTTGAAGACACGGTTTGCGTTTGGTCTCAAATGAACAAAATTCACATTGCTACATTGTTATTTCTGAAGAATTTATATGGACCATCATGTGCTTTTGAAGACACGGTTTGCGTTTGGTATCGAATGAACAAAATTCACATTGGTACCTTTTCATTTCTGAAAGATTCCTATGGACCATCATGTGCTTTTGAAGATACTGTTTCTGTTTTGTCTGGTAAGAACAAGAATCACATTGGTACATTGTTATTTCTGAAGGATTTTTATGAAGCATCATGTGCTTTTGAAGATACGATTTGCATTTTGTCTGGAATGAACAAGATTCACATTGGTACATTGTTATTTCTGAAGAATTTTTATGGACCATCATGTGCTTTTGAAGACACGGTTTACGTTTGGTCTCGAATGAACAAAAGTCACATTGGTACATTGTTATCTCCGAAGGATTTTTATGCACTATCATGTGGTATTGAAGATATCTTTTGTGTTTTGTCTGGAAAGAACAAGATACACATTGGTACATTGTTATTTCTGAAGGACTTTTATGAACCATCATGTGCTTTTGAAGATACCATTTGATTTTTGTCTGGAATGAACAAGATTCACATTGGTACATTGTTATTTCTGAAGAATTTTTATGGACCATCATGTGCTTTTGAAGACACGGTTTGCGTTTGGTCTCGAATGAACAAAATTCACATTGGTACATTGTTATTTCTGAAGAATTTTTATGGACCATCATATGCTTTTGAAGACACGGTTTGCGTTTGGTCTCGAATGAACAAAATTCACATTGGTACCTTTTCATTTCTGAAGGATTCCTATGGACCATCATGTGCTTTTGAAGATACTGTTTTTGTTTTGTCTGGTAAGAACAAGAATCACATTGGTACATTGTTATTTCTGAAGGATTTTTATGGGCCATCATGTGCTTTTGAAGATACCATTTGCTTTTTGTCTGGAAAGAACAAGATTCACATTGGTACACTACTATTTCTGAGGCCTTTTTATGGAGTAGTAGGTTTCCCTCAAAGTTATCTTGGATACTGAAAATTAGAAAAAATAATTGTATGATTTGAAATTCAATAACAAAATAAGGTTACTACGCATACCCGTTTGGGCGCAATTCTATTTAATTGTATCAACAGAGACATTCCCAAGTGCACAGTGCTGTCATTTGGTCACGTCAACGTATTGACAGCCATAGTATAACCCATTTGGGTATAATAATCCAAGATGGCGTTTTAAGAAGTCTTTAAAACGTTCTTGCTGCCAAAATGGGGAATGAATAAATCATAAAAACGTCTTCGTGGTTAACAAAAAATATGACCAACACAGTATGCTTGTGCTAACCAATATGTAGCAATAAAATGATAAAAATTAACATGTTGCCGACACATTAGCTATTATTTAACTTTTGTATACAATTTCTAGAAACTTGCTTTAAATAATGTCATATATTGAGGCATTTGTTATTTATGAAGTATATGTTTACTCTCCTTTAATTATGACACTTTCACAGTAATGAAATCTGACAAGTAGGTAAATTAATACGTATTTAGATATGTAGGTATCCTGTAAACAAATTTTAGTTGCAACAGGTGACATTCTTTATTTTTTTTACATATTTTACCCCTCTTTTTATCTGTTAAGTTCTTTACGTCTTCTAACCTAAGTACCACATCGAATTTTAATTTGGGCGCGCCAACCATTTGACAGCTAAAGCAAAAATCATTTCTTAAAACGTTGGCGTTTTCTATTTAGCCACGGTTATGTAGGTTACGCTATGGTTGCGAATAACCAGCTCGGTTGGGTAGTGGCTAGAGTACGCGATGGCAGGTTTCTAGAGATTATCTAATCTGTGAATTGTCGATGCGGTTTCGAATGCCGTAACGGGTACTGGTAATGTCGGTGTGAATGGCTGTGTGTAAGCGTTTTTTCATATGTGCAGCCTCGGCTTTGGATTGGGGGGTTGTTTAATTTCTGTGGTGTTTATTATTATCACAGTCATGTACCAATAGTGACTAAAATATGTCCAAACTATAGCTATTATTTGGCTATCATAACGAAAACCATTCTCTTTAGTCATGGTAATGATAAAGGGGTGTGTGTTTAATAATAATAATAATAATAATATTTATTTATTGCCCAACAGATAAAATCCAATTACAGGACAACTTACAAAAGTGTAACATTAAAACAGTATACAAGATATGTAAAAAAATGTAAAAAACAAAAGAATAATGTAAATATAATATACATATTTTTGAAAAATGCCAATATAAGAAAAATTACACAAATCACAGATGTAAATACAGTTCAAGACACACTTAGTAACTATTAGTAAATTAATACAAAATAAATGCATCAATAAAGTTGGAGTATACTTTATATCATTTAGGTAAGACTAAGAAAAAATAATTATTGGCAATACTCATTAATTCTTTTAAAGAACAGTGGTTAATATCACATAAATGGGATATTTTGTTGAAATTATCACTCATAATATAGATCGGAGATTTAACAAGCATGTTGGTTCTGGCATGATTGAGATTGAATGTCTGATTAATTCTTAGGTTCGGTCTGTGAATTTGGAAGTTAATCATTGATAGTATGACTGGTGCATCTACAGTATCGTGTAATAATTTATACAAAAACGTAAGACTTGATAGTATTCTCCTGTGGTCTAAAGTTTGTATTTCAAACCTGGAGGTTAATAAATCATGTTCAATACCACACGCCGGATATATCCCATCGACTTTAAATGCTAAAAATTTCAGGAAGTGTCTTTGCACACGTTCTAGCAAATTTGTGTAGGTATTATAGTAAGGGTGCCATATCAATCCACCATATTCCAGTTTAGAACGCACTAGCGAAAAGTATAACGTTTTGAGGGTTTTGATATTGGTAAAAGTTCTACAGTTTCGCAGCATAAACCCTAACATCTTAAGTGCGGATGCAGAAGTTAACCTAATGTGTTCGTTGAAGGTGAGTTTATTATCAAAATAAATTCCTAAATCCCGCATTAAAGTGCAACGTGAAAGTTCAGAAGAGTTGAAAGAGTAGTTGTAATATACGGGATCACTATTTTTTGTGTAAGAACAAGTTTTGCACTTGGACACATTCATGAGGAGTTTGTTTCGATTGCACCAATCTTCGACAAGATCTATTTGTGTCTGTAATTCAAGACAATCGTTTATGTTATTTATGGCTGCATATAGTTTTAAGTCATCTGCAAAGAGAAGGCTCCCACACTTGAGAAGCGTTGTTAGGTCGTTAATAAATATAATCAACAGCAGGGGTCCTAGATTGGACCCTTGCGGGACACCAGATGTTGCTGTATATAAATTGGAATTAAAGCCATTGTAGCTAACATAAAGATTCCTATCGCTAAGGTAGGAAGTAATTAATGATATTAAGGGATTATTAAAGCCGTAAAGGTCTAATTTATATAATAATATAGAGTGTACTATTTTGTCAAAGGCCTTTGAGAAGTCGGTATATACTACGTCCACTTGACCACGGTTATCTAGGGTATTAGATATTATTTGAGTTATTTCTACTAGATTTGAAACCGTTGAGCGTTTTTCAATAAAACCGTGCTGTTGGGGTGAAATTAAAGACTTTACTTGTGGGAATATGTAAGCATACAAACACATCTCAAAAACCTTTGCAAAGTTACATAATATAACGATTGGTCGATAATTTTCTATGTTGTCAGCTTTATCGTTTTTTAATATCGGGCATACCCTTCCTAGTTTCCAGACATATGGAAATGTACAAGATTTGAGAATTAAATTAAATAAAACTAGCAATGGGGGGGCTAGGACATGCGCACAGTCTTTGACTACAAAACTTGGTATTCGGTCGTGGCCAGACGTTAATTTATTTGCTAATTTCTTTATAGCGGCTATTACATCATTTTCATTAAAACTGATGATATTTATGCATGGAAAGTTTCCGTAGTTTACAGTATTCGAACCAGTGTCGGAGTCATCCACAGGCGAATATACACTTTTAAAATAGCCCGCAAAGCCATTTACTATACTCCTAGGATCATTGTAACATGTTACATCATCATACATTTTGCCTGGAATTCTAGTGGAACCTTTTTTTTCTTCTATGTAAGACCAAAAATTTTTTGGATCGATGGTGACATTGCCTTCAACTGAAATAATGTAATTGTTGTATGCCACGGATATTTGATTTTTGACTAGTGAGCGTAGCCTTGAAAATTCTTGATAATATAAATTGTTGTTTGATTTTTTATATTTTTTGCGATAGTGATCTTTTAGTTTGATATTATTTTTTATTTCCAGAGTATACCATTTAGGGTGCTTCTTTGGTTTACTACTTTTATAAGGAGGGACGTGTACGTCTAAGAAGGAATATAGTTTTCCATAAAACTCCTCACATGCAATGTTTGGGTCTGTATAATTATCCAAAAATGACCAGTCAGCGTTTAGTAGATCGTTATAAAGACCCAAATAATTAGCTTTCCTGAAATTATAGCTTTTATTATCTTGACTGACTGGGAAGTTGCCTAGTTCGTCAAAGCCTAACTTGAAGTTAATTATTAAAGCCGGATGATGGTTATCCTCTTTAGTAGGTATAGAATCGCGATTAATTGAACATTCAATGTCAGTAATAACTAAGTCTAATATTCTCCCATATATGTTACGTGTTGCATTTAGCTGATTTAAGTTTGAGAAGTTGATGAAGCTATTCAGAGTTCTATACTTTGGATCGGCAAGATCCTCGTTTACAAAGTTCGTGATGTTAAAATCACCTATAATAATCACATTTGAATGATCAAAGATAGATTGTTCAATGTAATCGAGGAATATCTCCAATTCATCACTTGTTACTCTGGGTGCTATATATATTACCAAAATATAAAAAGATATGTGTCTTAATGTACATTTACACCCAAGAATATCTATAAAAGGTACTATGTTAACAATGTCATCAAAATTCAAAGATTCTACGATATATTCACTTCTATACGCCAATAATACACCACCCCCACGGGTAGTATTGGTTTCTTGAAAATGTCTATCACTACGTATTACCTGATACATTTCAGGAAATATTTCGGAGCTTTGAACATCATTTGACAGCCAAGTTTCTGCTAATGCAATAAAATCATACTCTGCAATACTAACGGATGCATAAAAGTCGATTATTTTAGAGTTTAAACCCCTGACATTTTGGAAATAACATTGAACATCGGAAAATCTGTTGGGCTTCTTTAGTTTACCGAAACTATCTTCGGAATACCTCGTACATATTTTATTTTCAAGTTCGTTTCGCCATCAGACATACGTTGGTCTAATTCACTTTTCAACTTCCTGTAGTGTTCCAATTGTCGTGGGGTACGGTCCAACAATATATTGATTTTCTTAAAAGAATTACTGTCTCGTAGAGTTTTTGCTTTACGGATCAAATTGTGAACAGTTTCCTCATCACACAATGTTATTTTAATTGGACGTGGATTATTTCTTGTTGCATCGTATTTACCGAGTCTGGCTGGTTTAATGTTATCAAATGTAATCTCTGAAGATAGGTATTGCAGAATTTTGTTTACTTCTCGTTTATCATGCTGTAATCTTTCATCATTAGAGTTGCTGTTAATTTCGGCAGCACCAAATATTACCAAATTACGATTTCGTCGATTCCTTTACGTTATCTCCTGGATTATTTCTTCATAGTCAGCATTGTTATTAACCGCAGTGGGTTGATTTCTTAAGGACTTAAGAGATTCGACTTCTTTTTGCAGTGTGAGTATGATAGACTTAAGATCATTAATATTATCTCCCAGTTGCGAACAATTCTGAGAGGTATAGCTAAAGTTTTTCTTAGATTTAATTATTCTTGTCTCAGAGGATGTTAACTCAACACAGGTATTGGAGTAGTAATTTTTGCAAACACACAAAAGGCTGGGCATCGTCGTGGCAGTTGGTAACAAATTAATCAACGTGGCAACGCCGCGCTGGTTAACCACGTGTGTGCGTAGAGGTTATAGACATTAATTAACTCTTGTTGTGTGTAACTGATGACTATAAATGGTGAGTGACAATTTTGTACTTATAAAATGTACTTACAGATAGTTTTCTAAATTTTCTGTGTAATATTTTAACCACAATAGATACTGTAAACAAGCCAGATACTACGCACTGTCGCCAGATTTAGATTTTGTGTGTGTGTTGCAGCCATCAACTTATTGTTTGGCTTTTTGTAAATAATTCCTAACCATTTGCTTGTAATACCGTCATACTGTTGCGTTTCTACTTATAAAACGAATATTTAATCCTCCTTTCCTTATGATCGGTTGTTTCACCACAGATTGGTCTGATGGTGTGTGCCTTCGCAATGATGAAATCAATAACACACGAGAATGCCAATATATTATTTATCAGCTCAGGTATCCTGTACTAAGGTTTAGTGAACTAATAAAGTCTTAGTAAACCAGTAAAATCGTAGGATTAAAAAAAATTATAACGTCAACGACAGACCACGCACGAAATAGCGACGTCAAATGTCGGCTGTATAAACATTTTTAATCCTAGTGAATATGACTGGAGGATTCATAAAAATCATTTAATTTTGTTATAAATGGCATTAAGGAAACACAGGTAAAGCGTGGATTATTATTAAATATGTGTAATGAAGCCATTTATCAGCCAATACGTAGTTTATGTTTGTCGACTAAACCCGAATCCTTGATAATAATGTTTGATAAACATTATACGCTCCCGAAGTTAACTTTCTTGGAGTGATAGGCGCATTACGAAACAAAGAAAAAATAAGGACGAATCCGTTCATGAATGGGTGGCCCGGGTACGACAACTAGTAGAAAAGTGTGAATTTTCAAATGTGGAACTCGAAGTAGTATTATGAGGCAGTTTTGTGTGTGGATTTCCAAAAGGTCCTATAAAGGATAGGCCATCTGGAAAAATACCAGAAGGGTTAACGTTCGAACGGGCCACAGATTCTGAAGAAAATAAAAAAGTAAGTTGTCGGAACTGGCAAGATACAATAATTAAAACAGAGCAAATGGAGCACAATGTGTATTACATGCATGTAGGGTATCCAGTAAGAAATAATTTCACAGAGTGCGTAGGAGGTCAAGCGGTGAGGAAGGCATTAGCCAGCGAGTCGTTCAGTAAATCGTCCCAACGTCCATCTTGGCAAACCATCGACTTCGAGATCTTCAGGAGCAGCGCGGACAGCTAGTCCATTTCGGGTCCCAACTTCGCTTTGTATTGTTTGTGACTTCAATAACGGCATTTATTTTTATTATTTTCTTTATGGATTATCATGTGCCTTTGAAGATATTATTTCTTAAGAACCTTTATGGACTAATGTGTGCCTCGGAAGATAATGTTTGTACTTTGTCTGGAAAGAACAAAATTCACATTGATACATTGTTATTTCTGAAGGATTTTTATGGACCATCATGTGCTTTTGAAGATATTGTTTGTATTTTGTTTGGAATGAACAAGATTCACATTGGTATATTTTTATTTCTAAAGGATTTTTATGGACCATCGAGTGGTTTTGACGAGAATTTTTATGCTTTGTTTGGAATGAACAAGATTCACATTGATACATTGATATTTCTGAAGAATTTTTATGAACCTTGGTGTGACCTTGAAGACTCCTTTTGTACTTTGTCTGGAATGAACAAGAATCACATTGGTACATTGTTATTTCTGAAAGATTTTTATGGACCATCATGTGGTTTTGAAGATGCTGTTTGAATTTCGTCTCGTACGAACAAGATTCACATTGGTACATTGTTATTTCTGAAGAATTCTTATGGACCATCATGTGGGCTTGAAGATTATTTTTGTGTTTTGTTTGGTATGAACAAAATTCACATTGATACATTGTTATTTCTGAAGGATTTTTATGGACCTTGATGTGACCTCGAAGACTCCTTTTGTACTTTGTCTGGAATGAACAAGATTCACATTGGTACATTGTGGTTTCTGAAGGATTTTTATGGACTATCATATGCCCTCGAAGAAACTGTTTATGTTTTGTTTGGTATGAACAAGATTCACATTGGTACATTGTTATTTCTGAAGGATTCTTATGGACCATCATGTGGATATGAAGAGATTTTTTGTGTTTTGTCTGGAATAAACAAGATTCACATTGGTACATTGTTATTTCAGAGGAATTTTTATGGACCATCATGTGCTGTTGAAGATTTGTTTTGTACTTCGTTTGGTATGAACAAGATTCACATTGGTACGTTGTTATTTCTGAAGGACTTTTATGAACCTTGATGTGACCTCGAAGACTCATTTTGTACTTTGTCTGGAATGAACAAGATGCACATTGGTACATTGTTATTTCTGATGAATTTTTATGGACTATCATGTGGGTTTGAAGATTATTATTGTGTTTCGTTTGGTATGAACAAAATTCACATTGGTACATTTTTATTTCTGAAGGATTTTTGTGGATCATCATGTGCTTTTGAAGATACCGTTTGTGTTTTGTCTCGAATGAACAAGATTCACATTGGTACATTTTTATTTCTGAAGGATTTTTATGGACCTTGACGTGGTATTGAAGAGATTGTTTGTATTTTGTCTGGAACGAACATGATTCACATTGGTACACTGCTATTTCTGATGCCTTTTTATGAAGTGGTAGGTTTCCCTCAAAGTTATTTTGGATACTGAAAATTAGAAAAAATAATTGTATGATTTGAATTTCAATAACAAAACAAGGTTCCTACGCATACCCGTTTGGGCGCAATTCTATTTAATAGTATCAACAGAAACATTCCCATGTGCACAGTGCTCTCATTTGGTCACGTCAACGTATTGACAGCCATAGTAAAACCCATTTGGCTATAATAATCCAAGATGACGTTTTAAGACGTCTTTAAAACGTTCTTGCTGCCAAAATGGGGAATGAATAAATCATAGAAACATCTTCGGGGTTAACAAAAAATATGACCAACACAGTATGCTTGTGGTGACCAATATGTAGCTGTGAAATGATAAAAATTAACATGTTGCAGACGCATTATCTATTATTTAACTTTTGTATACAATTTCTAGTCACTTGCTTTAAACAATGTCATATATTGAGGCATTTCTTACTTATGAATTATATGTAAAGGAGAGTAAACTCTCCTTTACTTATGATACTTTCACAGTAAGGAAATCTTACAAGTAGATATATTATTACGCGTATTAGATCTGTAGGTATCCAGTACACAAAATTTATTTGTAAAGCTGCAAATCGTTTCTGTGTATCATGGTCGTAGAGTACAGATGTACTTACTGTCGCCAGCATTCACCTTGACCGCGAAACTCTTTCTCCAGTCCAGTCTATTATTAGCTTTCGAGTTATGTACACGTTAAGTCACTTGGGCGTATTGCATATTGTTTTTGTGTTTTTATTTTATTTGTTGTACTGTATCGTTGATATTAATTTAATAATAAAGCATGGCAGACGTACGCAGGGGTAGAAAAAGTGAACAAATTCATAGGTGAATTCTCGGATTTATTCTATGATGGTGCTAAAATAATTTGTATAGTGTGCGAGAAAGATTTGATGTGCTGGGATAAGCGTGATTGTGGACTTCACGTAAATAATGTACATCATCAAAATAAAAAGAATGGCGTGCCTTCGACAACACAGTTTATGTTTGATTTACTATTAATGCTGACTGCCTGTGACGTTCCGCTGCACATACTCGATAAACAACTATTTCGAGAGTTCTGGAATAAATACCATACCCAGGTGAAGTTAACAAGTCGCACAACGTTATGTAACTATCTACCAACTGTACACGTAGACATGGTAAATAAGATGAAAAGTGAATTAAAAAATACACGGCTGTGGTTATCTGTTGATGAGACAACAGATTGTAAACAATATTCTATTTTAAATGGAATAGTACGAGTACCGGACCCTCTTAAACCGACAGTTCCAATGTTACTAGCTAGCAAAAGACTAAGTCAGTGTACTAGCGAAACAATTACCAGGAGATGTTAGAAACATTTGAACTGTCAAAAAGTCAAGTGTTGATGTTTGTGACTGATGGCGCCGTGACAATGCGTTCGGTAGGCCGTTCTTTGCAAGAACAAGGTTGTACGTTTATACATGTTACGTGTAAAGTGCATGCTTTACATCTTGTGGCAGAAACTATTCGAAAAGGTTTTCCAGAGGTGGATGCATTAATAGCAAGTACAAAAAAAATTGTTTCTTAAATCTCCTAAACGTCTCCGTGCATTTCATAGCAAGTGTCCCGGTATTCCTGAACCACCACAGTAAATTCTTACACGTTGGGAACATGGTTCAGGCAGGTTTTTATTATGCTGAATATTTCCAACAAATAAAAGCTGTGATACTACAATTCAATCCAGATGAAGCTGCAGCTATTAAGGAAAGCCAGACAAACAAAATTCGAAGATATTTCCGTTGAAACAACTTTAAAAAATATTGCGAACTATAAACCATTACATGAAAGCTTAAAAAAATTAGAAAACAGTGCGTTGTCGTTAGCGGCGTCACTGCAAATAGTAGACGAAGTAAATCTACTGCTACACGCTATAGGTAATGTAACAAATGACCGCGTTAAAGAAAAGTTCGCAAGTATGTTAAATAAAGACACCAGTTTTACCAAATTAAGACAAATATATGATGGTGTAGCCCCAGATCCGTTAAGTGCGTTCAAAGACTATTTTACGTATGCGTGTATTACATCAGTAGATGTCGAACGGTCGTTTTCAAAATATAAGAATATATTTTCACCAAAACGAACATCACTCATGGAGACAACCATAGAAACATACCTGATTCTGCAAAATGGCTACACATCTTCTCTAGTTTGTGATAAGCAAGCTAGTTCATTATGCTAGTTAAGAGGGTTAAGTTTTATATACATTTTTATAAATTGTAAGTTTATTGTTTCTCGTATTAGTTAATTTTGCGTACGCCACTGTCCCACGGAACATTTTTGACAGCCCTAGATATCACCATTATTACATGCACACCCCCAGTAGCGACTGGTGGATTTAGGCTACACCATATCTCAATATTAGAGCATGGAATCCAAACAATATTTTAAGGCACGACTATCAGTACTGAATAAAGAGATTTTGCAAAAAAAATTGAGAAAAAAATTACAAAATTGTGCTGCCGACCCAGATTATTTCTAGACCATTAGTAAAATATTTGCAAACTATTTTTTTTTTGTAATCAGAAGGAAAATTTCACTCCGTTTTTTTTTTCGAAAATTTAGATTTTTTGTAAAGTAATGACATTGAAATTTAAGTTCTTCATTGTGTAAATTTCAAAACATCATAACTTTAAAAAAATCAAAAGTGAAAAATTTTCCTTCAGATTACGAAAAAAAAAGTTTGTAAATATTTTACAAATGGTCTGGAAGTAATGTGGGTCGGCTGCGCATTTTTAACTTTTTTTCTTAATTTTTTTTCTGCAAAATTCTTCATTCAGTACTGGTAGTCCTGCCTTAAAATATTGCGTGGATTTCATGCTCCAGTACTGAGATATGGCATAACCTAAATTCACCAGCCGCCACTGCACCCCACCAACATCAAAGTAATAGATTCTAGGAAAAAGCCGTTAGTATTGGAAAACAAATTTTACGGAAAAGTCGTGCTGAAAATAGTGATTTTAGGGAATTATTGCTTGAATATAATAATTGCCCAATAATGAATTTGGACGCATCCCCAGCTCAGATCCTTCAGAGTAGGGCTCTTAGAACACAATTACCTATGACATATAGTAAATTAGAACAAAAAATCTAAAAGCACATTTACAAATATTTATCTGAACAAAAAGACAAAATAAAAAACATGACGATAAATATAGTAGAAAAACCGTAATAGAGTTTAGAAAGGGTGTAACGTAGTAGTTAAGAGTTGTAAAGATAAACATTATTACAGTGTTACAGTACTGGTTTTACAAAAAGGCGATGAACCTAGATCTTATTGGATAAGGAAAGAAAGTAACAATCGAATAGTTAGACGTAAGTCACGTTAACTTATCTTTCACAAAACCAGATTATAATGATATAATATTTGAACCCGAATTGTATTTCAATCAAGAGCAAAATACTCAAGTTGAAGATAAAAACTCTGTTAGATGCCAAACGATGTTTTTAGCCATATTCAAAACTAGTTTATCCCTGTACGTGAAAATGAAACAATCGTAGCTAGGGAGAATAATCCTGAATCGGCCACTCAAAACTATATTAGGTCTCGTTATGGACGTTATGTCAAGCCAGTCAAAAAACTTAATTTATAAATCTTAAAGGGGGAGGTGTTTAGTGTTTTTAAGATAAGGGTGTCATATTATTAAAGATAGATGGTTATGTTCAACGAGCATGTTATTTTATATGTAATGTGTATTTTATTATAATACAATGATAAGTGAACCATCCTCGTTTTATTCCAATACCACCTCATATTAAACAACGTCAACGACTGACGTCGTACGAAATAGCGGCGTCAAATGTAGGCTGTATAAGGATTTTAATCCTAGTGAATGTATCTATAAAAATCAATCAAATCACTACATTGTTATAAATGGCAATAAGGAACCAGAGGCAAAGTGTGTATTATTATTAAATATGTGTAATGAAACCGATTATCAGCTAATAAGTGGTTTGTGTTTGCCGACTAAACCAGACTCAAACTGAAATAACATTTCATCGACTACCAACTACTTTTTTACTAATTTCAATGTCAGAATTAGTCAAATAGCGCCTTAAATTTTATAGTTACCATACGTCGGAGCAACGTAACTAACTACGAAAACCTACTGTTTACGTCTGGCACATTTACCAACGTTGGTTTGACGTCAGAAATCTACTTAATATGTTGGATGTGTTTTCAGATCATTATCCAACGTTGATTAGACGTTGGTAACTGAGTAAGTAGGTTTAGGTAATTTTTGGGAAACCTCCCAAAGTTGGTTAGACATTGATGACTGACGAGTCGTCTAGCTGGACGTTGGTGTGAGGTTATGTTTAGTCGAGGCCCAAGGCCTCGGCTTAACGGAACCTTAAAATTAATGTCGAATATGCAGGTATTGGTAGATATTTAGTAAAAATTTATACACCAACTGCAACGGACGGTCGATATTAGTGTGATTGTTTGGAATGAACGCTAGTGTTGGTGCAGACTTCTGCACCTGAGCCTACTAAAAGTTGGTACAGGTAAAATTATTTAGCTTTGACGTCGCTATTAGTAAAAATAATTGTACTTATCATAACGGTAAATCGGAATTCGTGTATTTATTTGGAACTATCACAAGTAGTCAGCTAGGTAATAGTTCCCGACTCCGCCATACTTTCTGGTTCCAGAGAAGGAAAGAATAGGCGGCCATGTTGATTATGTGTTTACAATTATTTTAAATAAACAAATTTGCCTTTTTTTTCAAATAAAGTAAGCGAAAAAGTTTTGATTTATTCGTAAAATTAATTATACAATATTTCAATTGCGTTTTCTTTGGGAAAGGAAAATATTTTTTTAAAAGTAAAAAAATAAAAATAGTAATTTAATTCTATAAATAAACATTATTCCTCTGGGTTCACTATATTTTTCATATATATTTATCAATAATATTTCGTTCGTTTTAATTTTTACCCCACCAGATTTATTAAAATTTTTTTCGACACAAGTGCTTTGTATATAATACACACTCAATGAAAAACACGCCTCATCCATTTTATATACGTAGGTATGTACGACAAATAGAATAATATACAAAGTTGGTTAGTTTCATTACCTAAACCCGACTTTTGTAGGTCAGATTAGGGGGCAAATTTTAAATAAGGTTGGTAAATAGCCTGACAACCAACTTAAGCCGACGTAAAATTTGGTGATCATTTGGTTGGTAATCACACCGACTAAAATCGGTCTTCTACGTCGAATCGACCCATATTTATTGACCAGATTAGTACAAATATCGGTCAGCACGCCTTTTTCCGTACGTCGCAATATTACTTTTAGTTGCGAACAGCAAAGTCGATTTGTCGTCATAATGTTGCTTGGGAAGGAATTTAATGCCTTAATAATAATTTTGGATACACATTTTACGCTCCCGAAGTTAACTTTCTTGGACAGGTTGGCGCATTACGAAACAAAGAAAAATAAGGACGAATCCGTTCTTGAATGGATAGCCCGGATACGACAACTAACAGAAAAGCGTGAACTTTGAAATGTGGAACTCGAAGTAGCATTATGGTCCCGCTTTGTGTGTGGATTTTCAAAATGTCATATAACAGATAGTCTACGTGAAAAAAATACCAGAAGGGTTACGTTCGAGCAAGCCATAGAAATTGTCGGAAATAAAAATGCAAGTTGTCGGAACCGGCAAGATACAATAATTAAAACAGAACAAAAGGAGCAAGATGTGTATTACATGCATAGGGTATTCAGTGAATAACAATTTCATGGAGGTCAAGCGGTGAGGGAGACATTAGCCAGCGAGCCGGGGTAGAGAGCCGTTCAGCAAATCATCAGTGCGTCCATCTTGGCAAACCATCAACTTTGAGATTTTCAGGAGCAGTGCGGACAGCTAGTCCATTTCGGGTCTAATCTTCACTTTGTATTGTATGTTACTTCAATAACGGCGCTTATTATTATTATTTTTATGGACTATCATGTGCCTTTGAAGACTTTCTTTGCGTTTTGTCTCATATGAGCAAGATTCACACTGATACATTCGTAGTTCTGAAGGACCTTTATGGACTAATGTGTGCCTTGGAAGATGATGTTTGTACTTTGTCTGGAAAGAACAAAATTCACATTGGTACATTGTTATTTCTGAAGGAGTCTTATGGACCATCACGTGGCTCTGAAGATACTGTTTGCGTTTTGTCTGGAAAGAACAAGATTCGCATTGATACATTTTTATTTCTGAAGAATTTTTATGGATCATCATGTGCTCTTGAAGATACCATTTGCTTCTTGTCTGGAATGAACAAGATTCACATTGGTACATTGTTATTTCTGAAGGATTTTTATGGACCATCATGTGCTGCTGAAGATACCGTTTGCGTTTTGTCTTGAATGAACAAGATTCACATTGGTACATTGTTATTTCTGAAGGATTTTTATGGACCATCACGTGGTTTTGAAGATACCGATTGCGCGTTGTCTGGAAAGAACAAGATTCGCATTGGCACATTTTTATTTTTAAAGAATTTTTATGCATCTTCATGTGCTTCTGAAGATATTGTTTGTATTTTGTCTGGAATGAACAATATTTACATTGGTACATTTGTACTTCTGAAGGACCTTTATGGATTAATGTGTGTCTTGGAAGAGTATGTTTATACTTTGTCCGGAACGAACAAGATTTGCACTGGTACATTGCTATTTTCGTGGCCTTTTTTTGAACTGGTAGGTTTCTCTCAAAATTATCTTGGATACTGAAAATTAGAAAAAATAATTGTATGATTTCAATTTCAATAACAAAATAACGTTACTGCGCATACCCATTTGGGCGCAATTCTATTTATTGATATCAACAGAAACATTCCCAAGTTTCACAGTGCTGTCATTTGGTAACGTCAACATTTTGACAGCCATAGTAAAACCCATCCAAGATGGCCTTTTAAAAGTCTTTAAAACTTTCTTACAGCCAAAATGGGAAATGAGTTTAAATTCTAAAAACGTCTTCGTGATTAACAAATATGACCAATACAGTATGCTTATGCTGACCAATATGTAGCTATGAAATGATAAAATGTTGCTGATACATTAGCTGTTATATAACTTTTGTATATAATTTCTAGCCACTTGCTTTTAATAATGTCATATATTGAGGCATTTCTTACTTATGAAGTATATGTTTACTCTCCTTTACTTATGATACTTTCACAGTAATGAAATCTGATAAGTAAGTATATTAATACGTTTATTAGATCTGTATCCTCTGTACACAAATTTTATTTGCAACAAGTTACATTCTTTATTTTTTTTTTTAGTTTTTTCTGTAAAGTTCTTTAGACAGATAGATAGTTTTTATTTAACTACTTTACATAAAATAAAGTTTTTAGCATGTTACAAAGTTTCCAGAGTATTGTAAAACAAAAAGTATAATGAGTAACGAACAGAGAAATAATAGAATGTATGAACAGGTATATGTATATGAACGGTATATGTATATATACACAAAAAGAAACAATAATAATATTTTAAATAAACAAAGAAAATTTGCTTTTAAATGTTTCAAAATTATATTTTCACTTTACACGTGTTTCGGCTTTTTAGGCCCTTTTCAAGAGTACAGATGAGAGGTACTAAATTATAATTTGTGTTCCTTGCTTATTTATTGAATGTTACATCTGGCAACTTATACTAATAAAATTGGTTTGAAACATTTGTAATTTTCAGAAAAGTTAAATTACTTTATCTAAAAGGTGGTGACCTGCGAATATTTGTTGTTCATTTGTAACCGTTTTTTTATTTTTGGAAGCTTTCTTAATTTCTAATATTTCTAGTAAGTCTAATTTTTTGCTTTTCTTTTCGGAATGAAGTAATTCTACATTCTACATTCCGAAAAGAAAAGCAAAAAATTAGACTACTTGAAATATTAGAAATTAAGAAAGCGGTTACAAATGAACAACAAATATTCGCAGGTCACCACATTTTAGATAAAGTAATTTAACTTCTAAAAATTACAAATATTTCAAACCAATTTTATTAGTATAAGTTGCCAGATGTAACATTCAATATATAAGCAAGGAACACAAATTATAATTTAGTACCTCTCATCTGTACTCTTGAAAAGGGCCTAAAAAGCCGAAACACGTGTGAAAATATAATTTTGACACATTTAAAAGCAAATTTTCTTTGTTCATTTAAAATATTTAATAATGTTTCACAGGGAGCCAACCGCAGAATAAGTACAATGTACAATAATAATAAATTTTTTAGTTAAGTAAAGTATACAAAAATAACTTGTTAGCCGATCAATACATTACATATCAACTAGAACATTTACTGGTGGCTCCATATATTCAGTGATTGAATTAAAACAATAGGAGAGGAGATACCATTTAATTTTGAGTTTGAAGCGAGTAAAATTAAATTTTTTATAACGAAGGGGGCAGGGGGGCAATTTATTGTAAATATGTACGAATTGCGTGCTAAAACTGCGAGCTAAAATCTAGGATATCTAAGGTTATCACCATCTAGGGGGATAGTTATGTAGATCCTATTGAAGGGAAAATGTTTGGTTCTATGAATTTCTAGTAATGCGTAGAAAATATATAGATGGGTGGTAATATTTCAAATTTTATAAATAGAGGCTGACAATGTTCATTAAAACCTGCATTAGCCAACAATCTTATGGCCTGTTTCTGCAGGCGAAATGCCCTAACGGATCGAATAGTTTCCCCATAAAAGCACGCCATATGACAGGTGCGATTGGAAAAGAGAATGATAGGCTGTTAAAATAGTTTGAAAACTCAGTGATTTATTTAATCGTCTTAACAAATATAGTTAAATAGAGTGTTTTTTTACACAAATTATCAATATGACTTGACCATTTTACGCCGTCATCAAGTGCAATTCCTTGGAGGTTTACATTATTTCCATTTATGAAATTTAATTTAATTTAATATCTTTGTGACATTCCACAAGGGAGGAGTCATCAGCAGAGCATATGCAGTGCCCAGGTAGCAAAATATTAAATATATCAATGAAATAAATAATGAATAAAAGTGGCCCCCAACGACAGAGCCTTGAGGCACACCGTGTTTTACAGATAAGCAATCTGATGTCACCATTTGCTAAGACTCGCCGAGATCTATTATGTAAGTATGAAATTAATCTTTGCAGATGATTTAAAAATATTTAAGAGCATAAATTCCGTAAGCAATCGTATATATCTTCAAGAAAACCTTAATATAATCAGCAAGTGGTGCGGCCTGAACAAAGTTGATATCAATACTGATAAATGTAAAGTAGTGTTTTATACAAAAAAGAAAAATTGCTTTAACTACAACTGCAGCATTAATGACACTATTTTAGAGCGCATCAAACAATTAAAGATTTAGGTATATATTTTGATTCTGAACTGAGTTTTGTCGAACATACATAGGGTTAGTTTTACTAATGTAAACCCCCATTTTTATTTTTATTTTTGATCGATTAAAACAATTTTAAAACTGGTCTTACATGTTCTTTATGTAGATTCCACTCATGCTAGCAGATTGGCAGTAGCGTTCAAATATACAGGGTACACAAAAAAGTGCATTTATTTTAAACAGAACACCCCGTATATCTTGACAAATTTCCATTCCTCGAGTTATTCTGATAACAAATATATACACATATTGTATAATTCGTTTATTGATTGTTCTTATGAGTGTTATGTAGATATACATAACACATTTTCATACATATTTTCACACATCGTTATTTATTTTATTTTTCTCAATAATTAGTTCTTATTTTGTTTTTCTTAACTATTACTATCTCATTATCATTTTTTAAATTTAATTTTCAGTCTTTTCAGTAACATTTATTGTACCTTTATGTTTAATATAAAGATTTGTTATAGATAGATAGATAGATAGATAATTATTGGTGCTATATACAAGAAAGTATTTACACAAGTCAAATCAGCAATAAAAATATATGAAAATAACAAAAATGGTAGAAAGGTAAGTTAATATATGAAAACACATAAATAAATAAATATAATAGTTAACAATAATATAAAATAGTTTCGCATAAATCTCTATGCAACACGTCAAGTCGGACAACCACCATTCATTAAAATTGCAGATATGATGACGAACAAGAATAAATAATGATAAATTTAACACAGTCATACATGACACATTGGAATATAAATATTCATTATAATAATAATAATAATAATAATAATAATAATAATAATTAGTCAAGCTACCTGCCCTCTTCGCATATTCTAAGAGCTTTCCCCCGGGTAGAATACGGAGGGCCTACGGAACTCTCAATGGTACAACAAGAAAGGATGGCAGGGACTGGGATTCCTGAAGCAAACTAGAAGGGGAGGTTGAAATAACTCCTTCTCTCACAATAGATCTTCTTTGCTCAGGACAGGTTACGTAAGGGCACCCCGTCAGCTGGAAGAACTGCCAGCCGCAGTACCACCGCGGCAATTACCAGCTGATGGGGAACATCCTTTAGAGTTCACCGGTGTAGACTTAAGGACGAGGGTTAGCCTTAACACCAGGGCTAACCTAAAGCCACAAGACCTGGCTAGAATGGACGCGGTCATCGATGAGGAAATTCCGGAAGATGTAGACATCTGGCAAAGCAACTGTGCCGTGTACAACGCCGCGAAGCAACTCGTCCCCCGTGAGAGGTCAACCAATCACGGGGTCGAGAAAGCCAAGCGGCGTGTACAAAAAATCGAAGGCAAAATATAGTCGGCCAGACAACACGCTTCTCGGATCCAGAGTGTGGTGGAATATAAGACGTCTGGTAGAGTTTTTACTCCCAGAATCCGGCGCATAGCAGCCGGATTAAGACGTCAACACCATACTCTAAATCTGACAGTGATGCTTACCATCAAGCAGCACTGTCTAGATAGGATCCGAGCGCTCATGGCGATAAAGAAAACATTAAAGAGGCGAGTGAGGAGTATGGAACAAAACAATTTGTTCCGTACCAATCCTTCCCGCCTCTTTCAAGAGCCGCAGCGTGTTGTCGACAATCCGCCGACTGTAGAAGGTGTCGAAACCTTCTGGAAAGGAATCTACGAAACGACGCGTCCATTCAATAGCGACACTCCATCAATTGCACACTTCGAGGCTCTGTGCCACAGACATCGTCAAGAGCCAGAAGAAGTGTGCCCGGCAATCAGTACGGAGGAAGTTCAACAAGCACTTGTTGGTACCAAGAACTTCGCTGCCCCGGGCCCTGACGGCATTAACAACTGGTGGTGGAAGAAATTTCCTTCCACTCACCGCCGTCTGGCGCGAGTTTTCAACTCATGGTTGAACGAGGGACAGCAGATTCCGGACTGGTTCGTCGAGGGACGTACTGTGCTTATCCCCAAAAAGGGGGATCTCTCCGACCCGAGGAATTATAGGCCGATCACTTGCCTCAACTCCTGCTACAAGATATTTACACGTATCTTGTATGCCAGGACATTGAGGTCTGTTGATCCGGTCTTCCAGCAGATACACGAACAGCGTGGTGCCAAGAAGGGCATGGCAGGTTGCAAGGACAGCCTGCTGATAGACCGCTGTATTACACAGGATTCTGTGCAATACAAGCGGAATCTATCGATGGCCTGGATTGATTACCGCAAGGCATTTGATACAACATCGCACGAGCTATTGTTGTACTTGCTCGAATGTCTTGCGGTACCAGCACCACTAGTGAGATGCATAGAACAGCTGCTGCCGCTCTGGAAGACCCGCTTCACCATAACATCAGGTGCGCAGCGGGTCACGACAGAGCAGGTGGCATTCAGGAGAGGAGTTTTCCAGGGTGACTCCCTGAGTCCTCTCATCTTCTGCATCTCACTGCTGCCGTTGTCTGTTGGGCTCCGCCAAACCCGCGGATATCAATGTGGGCCACCCAGCGACCGGAGGCATAAGGTCACCAATCTATTTTATATGGATGACCTTAAACTTTATGCCTCCGGAGAGCGTGAACTACAAAACGCTCTTAGGGTGGTCGAAGAATATACGCGGGCAATTGGTATGGAGTTCGGGTTGGACAAATGTGCAGTCGTCCACCTCAAGAGAGGACGATGCGGGGAATTTCCTGAAGATGCGCAGCTCGCAGACGGAAGCATCCTAAGACATCTGGATGCCGGAGAGACCTATACATACCTGGGTGTGCAACAAAGGCACATCCAAGATGTAACACAAATAAAGGATTCTCTCCGCGGCAAGTACAGACACCGCCTCCGAAAGATTTGGTCTTCCGAACTTTCGGGGAAGAACAAGGTGTCTGCAACTAATATGCTTGCCGTTCCGATTCTGCTCTACTCCTTCGGAGTAGTAAAGTGGAGGGTAGATGAGCTGCGCCAATTAGACAGAGATACCCGCAAGATGATGAATATTCACAGAAGTATTCATCCTAGATCGTCCGTTCCTCGTGTGTACCTCCCACGTCAACGGGGGGGCCGAGGACTCTTGAGCCTGGAGTGTACGCATGGCAGAGTAGTACTGAGTATGGCATGTAACATACTCAGGAGCTCAGATCCCCTCTTGCGGTTCGTAAAACATCACGAAACTGTAGGAGTGGGAGCAGGATTGTTCAAGGCAGCAAAAAGAGCCGCAGATGAACTCGGTCTCGCATTTGACATCAGGCGAGGAGGCCGGCGAGGTGCTGATGTTGAGTCAGTCACCGAACTTCAGCCAAATCGTCTGAAAGCCCGAATTAGAGCTGCCGAACAGGAAACTCTGTTTCGGCAGCACGTCGATAAACCCCAGCATGGTGTCTTCTATAAGAACATCGAAACACTGGGTTTATCGACCAGGCTGACCTTCGCCTTTCTAAGGTCAGCAGGGCTTAAGTCGGAGACCGAGGGATTCATTATGGCCTGCCAAGATGGTGTTATCAACACCTTGGTCTACCGTAGCCGCGTGTGGCGTGTAGAGGTTCCTGATATCAACTGCAGGCGCCGGAGTCGCTCATGCATTTACTTTCTGCATGCCCCATATATGCGATTTCGGCCTACATCCACCGACATAACGCGGCCTTACGAGTGCTATACTACCATCTAAGGCACTCGTACGGGGTAGACCAGACACCAGTGCTGCCTTACGTCCCCGGAGATATTGAGTCCGTTGTCGAGAACGAGAAATGCCGGATTTACTGGAACTACTCGTTCCCGACTGTCAGGCTAATCCAAGCCAACAAGCCTGACATAGTCCTCCTCGACCATCAACTCAAGGTGATGTATGTCATCGAGTTCTCGGCACCTGCTGAGAAAAACATCACCTTGAAGGAGGAGGAGAAACGGACCAAATATCGCGATCTCCGGTACGAGCTCCAAGTGCTGTACCCAGGCTACTCGGTCAAAAAGGTCGTCCTTATTATCGGTGTACTCGGAGGGATAAAGCCTACGCTGCTCTCGGAACTGAAGATCATACCGGCCTGCCAAAAACCAGCCGAGTGGCTGGCAGGTCAAATGCAGAAGGCGGTCATTCTGGGTTCTCTCCGTCTGCTTAGGGCACACGATTCTGGTATCTACAGTCACTAACCCTGCGGGATGTGGGGAGTGGCTGTAGTTGATCCGCCGGCGCGACTCCCGTGAGGCGTCGGAGGCCACGGGAGGACTGACCGGCATCGGGAAACCGAAAAAAAAAAAAAAAAAAAAAAAAAAATAATCAGATGCCCAATACTAGGGGTGGCAACACGGTAATGAGTTCTCGAGAACTTAAGGATGGCATAGAACAACAAAAGTCGAGCTTGTGAAAAACAAACCTCTGCATGGACAGTTTTTAAAACACCTAGACAAGCAATTTGTGGACAAAGATGCCAGTATAGCGTGGCTGCGCAGCTCAGACTTGAAAGGAGAGACAGAGAGCCTAATCGTAGCTGCCCAGGATCAGGCACTAAACACCAGATACCATCAGCGGAATATCATCGGCATGCAAGTCGACAGCAAGTGTAGAATGTGCAATACCAAAGAAGAAACCGTCAGCCATATACTAACTGGGTGCACTACACTTGCTGCCACTGAGTATACATACCGCCATAACAAGGTAGCCAGTTATATACACTGGGCAATCTGTAAGGATCTTAGCATCGACATGCCAGACAGATGGTATGACCATGATCCACAACCTGTCACGAACTCTCAGGATTGCACCGTCATGTGGGACCACAGCATCAGGACGGATCGAACCATATGTGCAAACCGACCTGATATCGTGTTCCATAACAGAGAAAAAAGAATATGTTTGCTCATTGACATCGCCATCCCTGACGACCGAAATATTACGACCAAAGAAGCCGAGAAGATTACGAAGTACAAAGACCTACAGATAGAGGTACAATGCATGTGGAACGTGAAAGCCAAAGTCATACCAGTGGTGATAGGCTCATTGGGAACTATCAAAAAGGGATTCCACAAACACTTGGAACAGATCCCAGGGAACCCAACACCCTACGAACTGCAAAAGATCGCACTACTAGGATCCACACATATTCTTCGCAGAGTGATAACCTAGAAGAAAGCCTCAGGACTCTTGTTGAGTCCCGGCAGTACACCGACACAATCAATGTCGAGAAAATAAATAATAATAATAATAATATTTATTCACCATTTGTAATGATACGATAAGTATATATGGGGTGCAAAGGACCGGCAACCTCCACGTTGGTGCACTCTGGACAGGCAGAGGCAACTCTGCCTGACAAATGTCGGCCGGGAGTACCAGGGCTAACCACCCTGGTACTCTTACTGCTATGGGTTTCTTACAACCTAAGAAGGGCCCCTCACAATCGACCTCAGTCGGATGGAGGTCAAGGACAGATGGGAGGGGCCTTACCGGACGGTCCAAACGATGACGACACCGCAATTGTACATGGACGCTTTAAGTGGACGAGGGAACTAAAGGATGACTTGCTGACCTGCCGCGAGAGTAGCGAACCTGAGCGAAGGGGGATACATGGCGCGATTGCATGCACTTTGGTACGAAATGCATCCAGAGCATCGCGTCTTCTCTCAACAACACCTGAGAGATCAAGTATCCTTCTTGCGCAGGACAGGTTATATAAGGGCACCCCGTCAGCTGGAAGAACTGCCAGCCGCAGTTCCACCGCGGCAATTACCAGCTAATGGGGAACATCCATTAGAGTTCACCGATATAGACTTAAGGACAAGGGTTAGCCTTAACACCAAGGCTAACCTAAAGCCACAAGACCCGGCTAGGATGGACGCCATCATCGATGAGGAAATTCTGGAAGATGCAGACATCTGGCAAATCAACTGTGCCGTGTACAACGCCGCTAAGCAACTCGTCCCCCGTGAGAGGTCAACCAATCACGGGGTCGAGAAAGCCAAGCGGCGTGTACAAAAAATCGAGGACAAAATACAGTCGGCCAGACAACACGCTTCTCGGATCCAGAGTGTGGTGGAATATAAGACGACTGGTAGAGTTTTTACTCCCAGAATCCGGCGCATAGCAGCCGGATTAAGACGTCAACACCATACTCTAAATCTGACAGTGATGCTTACCATCAAGCAGCACTGTCTAGATAGGATCCGAGCGCTCATGGCGATAAAGAAAACATTGAAGAGGCGGGTGAGGAGTATGGAACAAAACAATTTGTTCCGTACGAATCCTTCTCGCCTCTTTCAAGAGCCGCAGCGTGTTGTCGAGAATCCGCCGACTGTAGAAGATGTCGAAACCTTCTGGAAGGGAACCTACGAAACGACGCGTCCATTCAATAGCGACACTCCATCAATTGCACACTTCGAGGCTCTGTGTCACAGACATCTTGAAGAGCCAGAAGAAGTGTGCCCGGCAATCAGTACGGAGGAAGTCCAACAAGCGCTTGTTGGTACCAAGAACTTCGCTGCCCCGGGCCCAGACGGCATTAACAACTGGTGGTGGAAGAAATTTCCTTCCACTCACCGCCGTCTGGCGCGAGTTTTCAACTCATGGTTGAACGAGGGGCAGCAGATTCCGGACTGGTTCGTCGAGGGACGTACTGTGCTTATCCCCAAAAAGGGGGATCTTTCCGACCCGAGGAATTATAGGCCGATCACTTGCCTCAACTCCTGCTACAAGATATTTACACCTATCTTGTATGCTAGGACACTGAGGTCCGTTGATCCGGTCTTCCAGCAGATACACGAACAGCGTGGTGCCAAGAAGGGCATGGCAGGTTGCAAGGACAGCCTGCTGATAGACCGCTGTATTACACAGGATTCTGTGCAATACAAGCGGAATCTATCGATGGCCTGGATTGATTACCGCAAGGCATTTGATACAACATCACGAGCTATTGTTGTACTTGCTCGAATGTCTTGCGGTACCAGCACCACTAGTGAGATGCATAGAACAGCTGCTGCCGCTCTGGAAGACCCGCTTCACCATAACATCAGGTGCACAGCGGGTCACGACAGAGCAGAGGGCATTTAGGAGAGGAGTATTCCAGGGTGACTACCTGAGTCCTCTCCTCTTTTGCATCTCACTGCTGCCGTTGTCTGTTGGACTCCGCCAAAACCGCGGATATCAATGTGGGCCACCCAGCGACCGGAGGCATAAGGTCACCAATCTATTCTATATGGATGACCTTAAACTTTATGCCTCCGGAGAGCGCGAACTACAAAACGCTCTTAGGGTGGTCGAAGAATATACGCGGGCAATTGGTATGGAGTTCGGGTTGGACAAATGTGCAGTCGTCCACCTCAAGAGAGGGCGATGCGGGGAATTCCCTGAAGATGCGCAGCTCGCAGACGGAAGCATCCTAAGACATCTGGATGCCGGAGAGACCTATACATATCTGGGTGTGCAACAAAGGCACATCCAGGATGTAGCACAAATAAAAGATTCTCTCCGCGGCAAGTACAGACACCGCCTCCGAAAGATTTGGTCTTCCGAACTTTCGGGGAAGAACAAGGTGTCTGCAACTAATATGCTTGCCGTTCCGATTCTGCTCTACTCCTTCGGAGTAGTAAAGTGGAGGGTAGATGAGCTGCGTCAATTAGACAGAGATACCCGCAAGATGATGAATATTCACAGAAGTATTCATCCTAGATCGTCCGTTCCTCGTGTGTACCTCCCACGTCAACGGGGGGGGCCGAGGACTCTTGAGCCTGGAGTGTACGCATGGCAGAGTAGTTCTGAGTATGGCATGTAACATCCTCAGGAGCTCAGATCCCCTCTTGCGGTTCGTAAAACATCACGAAACTGTAGGAGTGGGAGCAGGATTGTTCAAGGCAGCAAAAAGAGCCGCAGATGAACTCGGTCTCGCATTTGACATCGGGCGAGGAGGCCGGCGAGGTGCTGATGTTGAGTCAGTCACCGAACTTCAGCCAAATCGTCTGAAAGCCCAAATCACAGCTGCCGAAACGGAAAATCTGTTTCGGCAGCATGTCGATAAACCCCAGCATGGTGTCTTCTATAAGAACATAGAAACACTGGGTTTATCGACCAGGCTGACCTTCGCCTTTCTAAGGTCAGCAGGGCTTAAGTCGGAGACCGAGGGATTCATTATGGCCTGCCAAGATGGTGTTATCAACACCTTGGTCTACCGTAGCCGCGTGTGGCGTGTAGAGGTTCCTGATATCAACTGCAGAACCTGCCATCAGGCGCCGGAATCGCTCATGCACTTACTTTCTGCATGCTCCATATATGCGATTTCGGCCTACATCCACCGACATAACGCGGCTTTACGAGTGCTATACTACCATCTAAGGCACTCGTACGGGGTAGACCAGACACCAGTGCTGCCTTACGTCCCCGGAGATATTGAGTCCGTTGTCGAGAACGAGAAATGCCGGATTTACTGGAACTACTCGTTCCCGACTGTCAGGCTAATCCAAGCCAACAAGCCTGACATAGTCCTCCTCGACCATCAACTCAAGGTGATGTATGTTATCGAGTTCTCAGCACCTGCGGAGAAAAACATCACCTTGAAGGAGGAGGAGAAACGGACCAAATATCGCGATCTCCGGTACGAGCTCCAAGTGCTGTACCCAGGCTACTCGGTCAAAATGGTCGTCCTTATTATCGGTGTACTCGGAGGGATAAAGCCTACGCTGCTCTCGGAAATGAAGATCATACCGGCCTGCCAAAACCAGCCGAGTGGCTGGCAGGTCAAATGCAGAAGGCGGTCATTCTGGGTTCTCTCCGTCTGCTTAGGGCACACGATTCTGGTATCTACAGTCACTAACTCTGCGGGATGTGGGGAGTAGCTGTAGTTGATGCGCCGGCGCGACTCCCGTGAGGCGTCGGAGGCCACGGGAGGACTGACCAGCATCGGGAAACCGAAAAAATATATATATATATATTTATTCACCATTTGTAATGATACGATAAATATATATGGTAAGTCAATACCGATAATAAATAAAGCAACATATAACAAAAAGTGGAGAGTTAATTATAATAAATATTAAATAACTGTCAATAAATAAATAAAATGACATAAATAAAATAACATAGATAAAATAACAGCAATACTGCTAACAATTGCAAACGAACAAATACATAAAGATACAATTTTAAAGCTGTTGACTATATTATATTAGATCTAAGAAATTCATCAATAGTATAATAGCTATTTTCTAGTAATATATTTTTAACAGTAATTTTGAATTTTGAGATATTCATATTCTGAATGTTACTTGGTAATTTATTATATAATAAAATAGAGTTATAACGAAGTGACTCTTTAAATGTTGTTCTATGTAAGGGAATCGATAATATGTTTTTGTTCCGCGTATTATATTCATGATGTTCTGAGAGACCTTTAAAAGTGGCCATATTGCTTTTGACATACATTAAACATTTGAACATGTAAATACTTGGTCCTGTTGAGATTTTTTTGTCTATAAAAGTGCTTTTGCAGCTCGCCATATAATCTAAGTTAAACAATAAACGCAGTATTCTTTTTTGTAAAACAAATACCCTATTTGCTTTGGGCGATCGACCCCAAATAGATATATTTAGTGACAAATGTGAATACGCTAAAGCATAGTACACACTGATGAGTCCTAATTCATTTAATGTATATTTAAGTTGCAATATAGCAAAATAAGCTTGATTCAGCTTGCTGCATATGTAATCGATATGATGTTCCCATGATAAGGTACTATCCACTAAAATGCCTAGAAACTTTGTGCAATCACTTAATGATAAGCCAGGTAGGGTAATAGGGCGTCTAAGATTGAAATTTATAAATACCGTTTTATTCTTATTCAGTATTAGTCTGTTTCGATTACACCATATACTCATGTTCTCCATAACAGTTTGAACTCTGTTTTCAAGTTCATCAGGACTAGTCGCAGTTACTGTGATAGTGGTGTCATCCGCATACATGATGGTAGATCCAAGTTTGATAAAATTAGGCAAATCGTTTATATAAACTAAAAACAATAGCGGACCTAGTACAGATCCCTGAGGAACTCCTAAACTAACATCTAATATATCGGACTTTACTTCATTGCATTTGACGCTAAGAGTCCTGTTTTGCATATAAGAGATCAGACAATTCAGTATATTACCCCTAATGCCTATCGCCTCTAATTTACCTATTAAAATATCTTTATCCACAGAGTCAAAAGCTTTAGATAGGTCAAATAGGATCGTTATAACATACTTTCCATCGTCTAATTCCTTATAGATAAACTCAAACATATTTGCAGATGCACTCTCTATCGATCTACCCTTTCTGAATCCGTGCTGATAATTAATGTTTGATGTCTTTCTAAGAATAACATTATTCTTTTACTTATAATAAGTTCTATAGTCTTTGATATTACACTCAAAGGAGATATTTGACGGTAATTATCAATCTCATTTATGCATCCTTTTTTAAATACAGGTATAACTAACGATAATTTAAGTGCATCCGGGAAGTATCCATTTGAAACAGATTTATTAATAAGATACAAAAAAGGGTCAACTATATTAGATGATATACTTTTTAATATTTGTGCCGTTAACCCAGACGACTTTTTGTTTTTAAGTTCACTAATGACTTCAGTGAGTTCAAATTTTGTAATCTCATAGAAAAACATCGAATTATTATTAATCTGGGACACGGTATATGGTAGTGATAAATTGTAGCTAAAATGATGTTTAAC
Source organism: Rhamnusium bicolor (assembly GCA_029963845.1). NCBI lineage: Eukaryota > Metazoa > Arthropoda > Insecta > Coleoptera > Cerambycidae > Rhamnusium > Rhamnusium bicolor. Next base: position 4,557 of record JANEYF010004611.1, on the reverse strand, counting down.
ATTGTCAGGGGCAGCAGTAACAAAATGAGTCGCAAAACAATTTGCAATTTCATTATTATCAGATATTAATTTGTTATTAATTATCAATTTGATGGGATTACTTAAAATTTCTTTTTTACCAAGTCTATTATTCACAATATCCCATGTTTCTCTAGTTTTATTTTCTGCATTTTTTATTTTATTGATAAAAAGTTTGTTTCGCAGTTTTAATGTTTATCTTGTGTTGTCTTTTTTTATTTTTCATGTTACAAAATTATTGAGATTCTGGTTTGCATTTAAGTTGTTATATAGGTTTCTGAGTATTGCACCTTCCTGTTTAATTTCTTCTGTTAACCAACTACTTTTTTTGCTTATTATGGCTTTTCTTTTATATTTAACATATTTGAGGGGACATGATACATCGAAACACCATTGAATATCACTCAAAAAAGTGTTAAAAGCATTTTTTTTATCAGTTGTAAAAATATATTCCCAATTGTTGTTCGACTATTGAATTCCAACAGATTTTCTTCAGTCACTTCTTTGACTTAAAACTTTTTCCACTCCGATTGAGGTACCTCCAAAATATGCATTTTGAATGCATCAACCGCTTCTTCAGGTGTCGAAAAACGTTGACCTCTTGATTTATTTTTGATGTGCGGGAATAAAAAAGTCATTGGGTGCCAAATCAGGGCTGTACGGCGGATGACTCATCAATTCGACTTTTTGAGTTCTCAAAAAGTCTCTTGTTTGAGCCGATGTGTGAGAGCTCGCATTGTCGTGGTGGAGAATGATGCGTCTTCGGCGGTTGGTTTCCCTTATTTTTCCGAAGACTTCTGACAAACAAATGGTTGTGTACCATTCAGAATTGACCGTCCGACGTTGTTCTAATGGTACAGTTGCCACATGTCCGGTTTTTTCCGAAAAAACAGGCGACCATTTGCTTCGAAGTGCTTCGTGCGCGATCAACTTTTGTTGGATGTGGCTCGTCTTGAAAGACCCATACAGTCGACTGCTGTTTACTTCCAGGTTCATACGCATAGATCCATGATTCGTCATAGACGTGATTTAAAGCACCGCGATTGTATTTATTGAGCATTTCTTTCGACCAATCGACACGAGCCTTTTTTTGAGCGATTGTCAAATTATGCGGGATCCAACGCACAGCATCAATGTTTTCTGGAACAACCGATTTTGGACGACCTTCACGAAATTCGTCACTGAGCGAACTACGGCCACGATTGAATTCCGTATACCACCGATATACAGTGGTTTTTGATGGTGCTTCATCGCCAAAAGTCGAATTAAGTTCATCGATGCACTGTTGTTGAGATAATCCACGTCGAAAGTTGTAAAAAATAATCGCACGGAAATGTTCACGACTTAATTCCATTTGTTAGCCGAGATGAATTTGTCAAGTCACTGTAAACAACACAAATAGCGCCTGTACGTCGAAACGTTCTGAGTACCTACACCGACAGACAAAAAGTTGAACTTTACGATAGGGACGTCGGTTGTTAGATGGCAGCACCATGATCGTCCATTCCAGAAATATGAAAGGCAACCCTCGTAACCTGTGCCGTTTCTAGTTTTGGATAGGTGCAGAAAGTTGTAACGTTGTCTGTTCGGACGCCCAAAATATGTAGCGAAGTATGTTTGGGCGTCGTAACAGTGTTTGCTTTCGGATAGCTGGTTTGGAGAATTAATCCAGGATTCCTGTTAGTTGTAAATAAGAAAGCCCAAAGTATCCATAACAGAGTTTATTTTATTAAAGTAACATTTATCCAAAACATGAAGTTAAATAAACATAAAATCAGATTCTTCAACAATAAAACCAAGTCAAGTACAGTTAACAAATATTATTTACATCGGTGAAATTAATTTACGGGGGTGTAATTCGGTGAATGCACGGTGACGGTGGGCTTCAGCTCCAAGTACTGAAGTAAAACATCTAGGATTCGATGCGGCGGTAAGTTCGAAAATTATTTAACGGCGGCGGGTCCAGCTCAACACGCTGAAGACTCACGGCAATAAATAATTACTAGAGTGGTGACGGCGGTTGGTTTAGCAACTATTTACCAACAGTGGGCCCAGCTCAACACGCTGAAGACTCACGGCGATAAATAATTACTAGACTGGTGACCGAGGTGCAGAGCGGCAAAAATGGCTACCAACACCAGGAGGTCAAGCTCAGCACGCTCAAAACCCCAAGATGCTACCAGACATTCAGCCGGGCGGCGTCGTCGTCGGATTCTGATTTCTAACCAAATGGAGTCAAGCTCAACACGCTTAAGACTCCTCAACTACCCAGCTCTACACGCTGAAGGTAGTTGTCAGCAGAAAACTGAATGCCTTTCCTCGGATACGGCCATTCTACGGCCAAAATCCTGGCCTTGGTGACGTCAATATTTCATGGCGGCAGGAAGTACGTGGCAGCACCTGCCAAACGGTAATTGCAGAAACTTCTAGGAATGAACATCTGCGTGATTCATCATATGTCGGCAGGAAGTGCGCGACGGCACAAGACTAACGGGAATTTCCGAAACTATAGTAATAAACATGCGTATGATTCATTACAGCGATGTAAGAAAATTGCTAAGTAGGCTATGAAAATTATTATAAGGTTGTAGACTTGCCTGTAAAGAAGAAAATAGTTGTTTGAATTACTGATAGGTACCAGTATTTTTAGGTTATTTTCAAAAAACGAAATTTAATTTTCATTTTCATTTCCGTAGGGGTCCTATGGAAATTTTTTTAATGGAACCGTGCTATTTTTTTTATTAATCAGAAATAATGAATCATAAACTATAATTTTTTTCGCCATTAATTATTTTTTAACGATATCCTTCGTAATAATAAAGTATTTTTAAAAGGTAAACAACCTTACTAATAATTTTCATAGCCTTCTTAGTAATTTTCTTACATCGCATTCATCTGACGCGGCCATTTTTGAAAAAATTAAAAAACTGTTCGTATCTCACTTATTTTTTGGAATTTTTTAAAATCTGAAAAAACTGTTGCACTTAGAAATTTATGCTTAATGGGAGGAACCATCAAAAAAAATATAGTCATTCCATTTAAGAAAAAAAGTGGTCACTTCCGATTCAATCGGAAGTGATATTTTCATTCCTGTTAGTCTAAAAGTAGCCCATTATTGTCTAATTTATGTGTCCAAAAACCAAATTTTTAAATTCAAAAACAACCAAAATATTGGGGGCGTACATTAACTCGTGGCCACCCGGTATACATGGTGGGAAAATAGTGTATCCGACTTAGATATCTCGAGTTCTATGTTAGCTAGAAACTCGATTTAAAAGCTATAACTAAACTAGACTAAAAAAGCCCATAACCGGAAATTGTTTTCGAATATACAGGGTGAGCCAAGACGATTCTACAGGGTGAGCCAAGACGATTCTACAGGGTCAAGTAACATTTTTTTAAATGAAATGCTATGTATATCAGAACATTCTTTGAAACCTCTTTGTGGCCCCCTTTCACTCCTGTATTATTATTGTTGAGGTTCCTGTATAAAACGTTTTTAGTTTATTGTTAACAGCGTCTGATCGGGACAAATTGAACAATCAAAATTCTTAGTATAACATTAACAACCTTAGTACACCGAAAGTCAGTTATTTCATCCACTGTCACACACAAAAATTTATTTTGTACGTTATATACAATATCGCCAAAACATTTTTATACACACTTGGTAGATATGGCTTATACACTATTCCACATAGAACTATTTCAACAGAAGACAGCTAGAGCAGGTCAAATATTTACAAAAATATTATCCCTAGCCAGTACGTGCTGGAGGGAGAAGTAGGCCGGCATATGAATATGACTTGAAACGAATTACGACCGTTTGTTGTCGCTTTCCGCCGGTATTTTGAGGGTTATTTTTTAAAAAGTTTTCAGTTTTGTAGCGTTTATTAGATATTTTGTTATATTTATAGGTTTGTATGTGTGCCACAAATAATGGATATGGGCTAAGAAAATTGTGACAGTGATATAGACAATAATAACAATGAGAAACATGATTACTGTGATAACGGTAAGCATTTCAAACAGATCATTTCAAATGAAATCTAAAAAAACAGCTTTTAAAATTTTCAATAAAAGTATTACTCTTTTGTGTCTGTGCATATTTTGAACAGTTGTGGCGCAAACCACGCAATAATGTGCAAACGCCCGAAATAATTTTATTACCGGCAAAACTGTAAAGCGGCTTTTATATGAGTAATAAATCACTTTCAATTCCAGTTAATATGTTTGCATTCTATAAATCTCACACAAATACAAGTATTTTAAAAATACATAATTTTGTTTGCATCTTAAGGATATATATATGTCAAATCTTAACAAGCATGAAAAAATACCTCGTATTATTTCTATATTATTGTCCATTAAATCGAACGGAATAAAACAAATAATCATGTGTTTATTAAATAGGTTTACCACTTTCTGACTTTTAGGTTTACCAAAAAACACTGGTCTTTATTATGGGGAATGTGGTGGCGCAGGAATTGGTTACGAATGCATTGAATTTTTTTAAATAAAGTTTCCGAATTTCAACAG
>JANEYF010004610.1:0-25701 GCA_029963845.1 Rhamnusium bicolor | reverse complement strand
TAGACAAGCAGTATAATCTAGATACACTTGGGGTAGATACATGTAACCTCCTATTTAAACTACTGATTCTGTGGCTGGAGTAATAAGGTTGGTGCAGAATTTGAATGCACTTCTTACTTCAGTAAATACTTTTGGTAATGGATTACTAGAAAGTTTTTTATAAGGACCATTACTAATCAGATTGTCTGTCTTTTCATAATAGTCCTCTTTATCTAAAATAACCACCTTATTGCTCTTATCAGCTTTTAAGTAAAAACAATCTGCTTCACGCAACCGTTTGATAGTTTTTTCTGTCCATTGTAAATTTTCACTTTCTATTTATTTTAGTGACAATATTTGACGAGATTTGATTTCTGCAAACTTCTCTGAGAAATCCTTTAGAGGAATCAGGAAGGTATTGAACTGAACTTTTAACACTTGCAACAATCTTATCTAAAATGTCTTCAGAGGCAGGTAAAGCAAAATTTAAGTTGTATAATTTTTAAATAGTTTTCTGGGTGTTTTACACCCTTAAATTCATATTTTCGTCAAATCTTAAATAGTGTATCTTGGAATATTTATTTTCTATCATCTTGTCAAATGTGAACGTATTGCATAAAGCATTAGACTTTTTACTTCAAGAGCATTCTCGTTTCTAAATCTGATTCTCTTTTCAGTCACATGACATCTCCACTATATCTAACCGAAACTCGTAAATTAGTAACAATTTTAAAACATTTATTATACGAACCGGTGTTACAGGGAATGCACTGGGATTTTAATAAGATGCTGAGTCATAAAGACTGCGAATGCATTAAATACGTATTTTTTTGTTAAACTATGACACAGCAAAATTTAACAAGAGACAAGCTATGCTGGAATTAGAATTCCCTAACTTTATGATAGTTTTAAATGTGTTGGATAACATGTATTCGTTCCATTTTGGTTTCGAAATATGTGGTATCTTTTTGTACAGACATTTCACACAATGAAATCTTAGTATCATTTTTAAACATTTCTATCATAGCATAAATTTATTAGAATATACAGTAATTTAATTTAGAGAGACGTACCTAACATGATTTGCAGCCTGTTTGCTTCTATTTAAATAAATTACCTGACTTAGATACGCAACAATCAGAATCAGATTTTGTTAAACGTCGGAATCAATATGCAAATTGGTGTTTGTCGAAAACTAGGCATGTAGCATAGCTTATGTGGTGTTGGTCGAAGGTAGAGGCACTCTGTGGTATAGATTCCATTGGTTTGGAGGCGACAGCTCAATTTGATTATGCATAAAATCTAATACGTGCCAAACTACCATGACTAACCGCTACAAGATAATCAGGATGACATCATTGTAATTCATATATATGTATACTATTGCATACAGGGTCTCTCTGTTTTTAAATACGAAACTTCAAAAATCCTAAGACACCACTTCAAAGCCTGAGCCGTCGAGAATACGTTGCCAAACGCTTTGTTTCCGAATGCATTAGTTTAAAAAGTAAAATTGTCATAATCGTTATTAACTCAGAAACTGTTTAAGTCATCTTCATAAAATTTTGGATTCTTACTCGAACACTAATACCTAAAGGTAAACATATAGTGGAGCGACGAGGATAGAGGCATGCGTCGAGGGTAGCGGGGCGTTAATAGGGGGCGATCGCTTAACTAATAGAAACAAAAGACAATCTTCAAATTACCGAAAAGCAAGTGCAACAAGAAAAGACTGAACACTTGGACCAATGCGTTGAAATGAGTTATCCTGAAATTGCGAAAAACAATTTAAAACTAGATATAAGTCCGAATACTAACACTGAAGTTGAAAATCTTAATTATGAGGAGTTCGATATTGTGACCAAGGACCTCGAAGAATGCGATTATTTGGAGAATAGCTATGAAATCGTTGAACCTGAATGACCTAATTTTATGATGAATTCAACAGATTTTTAGAAAACAAGTTACCAAAAACCGATGCGAAGTCCTCTATAAAAGACCGGACGTCTTTGACTACTGACAATACAGCAACATTACTTTTACGCTAACTGTTATCTCGCTCATGTTAAACCCTTCCGATGAGAACATTAACTTCCTTAAATGATTCCAATGAGAAAATACCGCTTCAAACAATACGGTTTAAATAAAATTACTACTGAAGAAAACAGTACCAGCGAAATTGGCATGGAAATGAATCATTAGTACGAGTAGCAGTAGAAGACAGAAATGATTGTCAAAAAAATATGTACGAAAATGCTGGATTCCTAAAACGCAATGCAGAAAATATTTATGAGAATTTAAAAAAGGATCGCGCCAATTTAGTCGAAGAAAACATTTACGAAAACTTAAAGGGTTGAATAAAAACGAAAAAAGATTTCAAGAACACGACGAAAATATTAACCAAGACCTTGATAAGTGTAGAAAAGATGAAGGCGTACAAGAATATATAAAAAATCAACTTTAAAATTTGATGAAATGCAAACTCGCTTGATTAAAGTTGAAACTACAATGAATCCTAGGCCATTAACATATATAGATAATGACGCTAGAGACCTACAGATATAAACGCCAAATCATTTCTTGGTAGGATAGCCAAAAAGCGTCCTTAGAAGTCAATGGCAACGTTAAGGGAGACCAAATTATGAAATTATGGAAGAAATTGGTTAAACGATTATTTACAACACTTAAAATCAGTTAATTCTACCCCATTAATCAGATCCTCTCAATTTAAAATTGTAAGTGTTGTGCTTTTATATGAAACTAATGTACCAAGAATTTCTTGGATTCTTGGAAATTAGCAAAAGTTGTAGATGTTTTTCGTGGAATAGATGGTGGAGTTAGAGGTTGTCAAATACGGTTAGGGAATGGGACAACTTTACATAGACAGATTTAATTATTGTACCCTTTGGACCTTGAGCTGAAAGTGGAGAATGTGGAAAATAAAAATTAGCTTCATAAGCGAATGACGAAGCTAGCAAGCATAATGTGAAGAAATAACTAAAAAAAAGGAAATTTTTGTCATTGTCAATGTAATATTAAGTTAAAGAATTGTCATACTGTTAATTTATTATGCTTATTAAAAGATTATTACCAAACAGTGTTTACAATTAACAAATTTGTATCATATGATACTGTCTAAAGTGTGTGATGGTATTTTTTCCTCTACTGGAAAAGCGTCACTTGTGACACTCAAAAATACGGCGGTATTGTGCAGTTTACGGATTTCTCGGGCGCCAGTTCTTCTTCAAAGTGCATAAAGTGCGCTTTCCCTATTAGCGGTTAATAGGGTCTCGGATATCTGCAGTGAAGACTAGTTATGTCCAAGAATATAAAAAATTCAACCAAAAATAACAAACAAGGCAGTAATAATTTTACAGAATGTTTTTAATCAGTCGGATCTGAGAAGATACGCTTATAAATATTTATATCGGTTATTTACAACAAAAGAAAAAAATAGTAATGTACACATTGGTTATTGACTGATTATCATATAAACACTTTAAAAAAACAGAAATAAGGCCAGGTTAACTAGATAAAAATCTGAACAGCGGAGGTGTGCAGAGTAGGGTAATAATTAATAAATAAGAATTAAATATGGAAAACATCTAGCAGAATTTTTACCACGTGTCTAAAATAGCAAAAAATTATGTTTTAAATAAAAATTTAACTAACGGCCGATATTACCAACATTTTAAAGGAACCTTTAACTTAAAGGGGGTTTTAGGGACAAGATTATGTATTATCAGCAATTTCAGCAAAATAAAATCGAGGTATAAATACAATAGCCATTAAATCTAATTTTTTATTTAAATTATAGGATTGCTACCCGATATTTATATTTTGTTTGTAATACATTTTCTTATCACTAAAACTTTCTTTAAATTAAAGGTATCTTTAAAATGTTGAAAATACCGGTCGTTAGTCAATAAATAATAATTAAATACGGAAAACATCTAGCAGGATTTTTGTAGTGTCTAAAATGGTAAAAAATATGTTTTAAAGAAAAAATTCAACTAAATCAATAAATAAATGTTCACAATTTCTTTTTTAAATAAATTGTTAAATACCACAGGTAATACAACCCATTGTATCTCAGAAGATACTTTAAGGGAATTTGTGCACGAGAGGGCTACACATTTAGAGACAATAGACACACACCTAATATCCGAGTATGCTAGGATTAATTTCTGGTTTAGAAAAGATCCTAGTTCCTCGTGCGGGTATCGAACCTGGGACCACAAATCCATGATTTAAATACGGAAAACGATTAACAAGATTTTTTACCAAGTGTCTTGAGTTCTACGATAGCTAGAAATTTTTTAAAAAATTGCTAGTAAACTAGATAAAAAAGTCTAGAACTGGAAATTATTTTCGAACATACAGGGCGAGCCAAGACGAAATTACAGGACCATGTGCCTTTTCTTTAAATGGAATGCTATGTATATCAGTACATTTCTTGAAGCCTCTTTCTAGGCTCTATTCATTTCTATATTATTATTGGCTATCTCCCAACCACTTTGATGTAATGAATTTTTTTGTTGAAATAATGCCATCTGCAGATGGTTATTAAAAAAAATCACCACAGTCACAATTATGGTTTTTAAGAAAAACTTATGTGAAAACCAGTTACGAGACATCTAATTAAAGTTTTTGAATCATTTTCATTCCCTAAAAAATGTACAGGGTGGCCAAAAATTAGTATTTAATTAAGAACTTTTTAAATTGAATTTTCTCAATTTTTTCAAATGGAACACCCTGTATATTTTTCAACGGTGTTATGTAAAAATGAAAAACGAACATTTTTTGTAAGTACTTCTCTATGGCTAATTGCAACCATTTTCGTTTTATAAATAAATAAGTATTTATTTTTCAATTAAGAACTTTTTAAATTGAATTTTCTCAATTTTTTCAAATGAAACACCCTGTATATTTTTCGACGATGTGATGTAGAAATGAAAGAGAAACATTTTTTGTAAGTACTTCCCTATGGCTAATTGCAACCATTTTCGTCTTATAAATAAATAAGTGTCAAATTCAAGAAATTACTTCCTCACGCCTCAAAGTGAGGAATATGTATTCGTGAAAAAAATTTTTAAAATTTTTATTGCATTTCTGGAAGAATCTCGACGAAGTATGACGATACACAAAATTTCAGATAAAAAAGAATTTTCTGTCTGTGTCTGTGTGTGTCTGCGTGGTTCGCGATAGCAGCTACAGTTTTTGAGATAAAGTTTTCAAATTTGGTACACACATTATATAGGTCAAGGAGTTCGTTGATGGGCAAAATCGGTCCCAATGTCTAAAAAAAATATTATTGACATTCAACCAACGTAACTTTTTTTGAAACATCAAAAATTACTTTTATTATAACCTCCATGACACGTCGAGTTTTACTACGGTGAGGAAGTTCTGATTCCCAAGTAATTGGCAGCGGTTTTTTTTATTATAGTGACCTGAAGATGACCTCAGGTTGACCTTGAAACTAGTCATTTTTTCCTATTTGAAAATTTTGTTGTGTGAGAATAAAAGCAAGACTTTTCATAATATCACCCCCGTCATATACCATGACTTCTCACAAAGGGCACATTCGTCCAGAAATTGAAATATATGTAATTATATAATATACAAAAAATAATAATCTCTATTGTTTAATGGCATTAACTAATAACACACAAAGTATTATTTTATGAGAACAAACTTGAGTTGACAGTCAACAAAACCCTCTTGCTTTACTGCCTCATACTGTTAGTTATGAAATAAATTAACTCTAAATTAAAATCCAATTTAATTAAAAGGCCTGAATCCAACTAAATTGTATTTTCTGCATTAGCTTCGTTTATAAACCGAATATAATCATTGCTAGATCCTAACATTCGTTATTATTTCTAGGGGAAGGAAAAGACTACCTCAACGTAGCAATTAAGGACGGCTGCCTGAGTTTGACTATGGGATTAGCTAATGGCAAACAAGAAATGCAAATTAAACCAAATAAAGTTCGTTTCGATGACAATCAGTGGCACAAAGTTAGCGTTCATAGAAGAATACAAGAAGTGAGTTACTGAATTCGTAATTATTAGGTGCCAATTATTTATTTCCTCTGTTTTCGTTTGCAGATTTCTGCCATTACAAGCTTCTGCAGGGTGAGTAGATTTATTTTTGTTAGTATGGCTCACTTAGGATAATACTGGGAACCTGACATAAGATACGTTTAATTTCTGAATAATTTTTTTACGTGTCTGTTTTAGAAATAATATAATGAATTTAGAAGTGGTCTTTATTTTTTTATATAATTATTAATTAACATGGAATCAAAATGGGACTAGTTCTAATTATCTACTTTTTACAAAAAACAAATATCAAATATTATATTAAACATAATATAGGCTAGAGTTTGATTCGTCAAACAACCTACTCGTAAGTTAACTGTTTTAATGCAAAATATACCAAACTAACACACTAACATATAAAATAATTATAAATTTAATTGTAATTGGTTTGAGCTGCGGACACGTGCCATTAACGTATTCATAATGCCCGGTATTAGTGCTGGGATAATTAAAATGAAAAACAATCGATCATTTGATGATTGAAATATCTCGAGATATCTCGAATATCATTGTCATGAGAATTCGAATGATTTAGTTCTCGAAGAGTGGTGCCACCGACTGCCGATTGAATAATCCGTCATTCGTTTCAACAGCACATCATTCTAATTTTAAATACGTGATTCGAGCGATGAGATACGATGCGAGTACTAGTGCACTTGAATTCATGTTAAGATTGTTAAGTTTAGTTGTTTACCGTCGGCGGCGTTTTGATTGTACTGATCTGCGGAATATAGATGGCTATTGGCTGATGCCATTCGGAGTTAGATTGTCATGTCATGAGTATAGGACCGGATTGACTTACGTTAAAATTTAAAAAATATAATTGAGAATTTTATAGAAATAATAGCCAACTGCCAGCCAAATTGCTTATTTATCATTATGAATAATTATGACTAGAGTTCCTGAATGTCGCCGAGCCAAGCCATCGATGTCGGTTTCCCACTGCTCGAGCACTAACCATAATTCGAATGATCATTCGATTATTAAAGGTATTCGAATGGTCGTTATTCAATTATTAACATCATTCGATTATGCCTAGCACTACCCGGTAATCCCATACATCGCAAGGTGCCGGAGTACGTGCACTCTCTTCAACAGGTATCACATCAGCTGTAAGCAGGGGCGTATCGTAAACGGCTACAATAATATTTTAATTAGTATTTTCCTATTATTTAATGTCTATTATATTTTGAATGTTTTGCTACTGAAACACCTAAACTAAACTAAACAACTAATCCTTTTACTGTCAGTGAAACTGCTCGTAGTCATTCCACTGAATAAAAAATATAAAAGGAAGTAGCATTTAATCCAAAAAGCACAGGCAGAAGCTTAAACCAAATCACCATCATGAAGAACCATTTTGTTGGATTGGAGGATTATCTGTAGTTATTCCTTCAACCAATTCTCCATATTGGAGATCCGTTCCTGTTTCGGATTGAATGTTTAATGATTGGAGCGTGGCAAATCTAACGCTGGTCATAGACGTGTGTACGTAAGCAACACTATATGCGCGAATTCAGCAGCATTGAAATATCTGTGAGCTGTATTCCAGCATGCAGCAGAGACAACGTATAAATAGTGTTCTCCCTGGTCTGTAGTAAACAAGTCACGACTGTATGAACTAATGAAAATAATAATGCCACGGCGTGCCAGTTTAAGATTTACGTTTTACATTTTTAAACACACAGAAAAATATCACGATCTAAAGTGTATATCGATCTCTCAATATAACGCTGGTATCAACAGACTCTTCTAGCTGGAAAAGACTGTTATCTACAACATAAATAAAAAAACGAGATTTTTTATGAAAAATTTGCATGCGACTTTATTTTTATGTGTTGTGTATGAAATATCCCACTACATATATTGAAGAAAGAACAGTTTTGGTAATTTTGGAAAATATGTGCCGAATTGGGATTTACTTTCAAGAAGATAGGGAAAGAGAACCATATGAAAAGCTTAGTAAAAAAACAAACTTAAAAGTTGTTTAAAAAATAAAAAAAAATGGACAACAGTGGACGAGATGACAGATCCGAAAGGAAATCATGTGACAAATGTTTAGCAAGCGTTTTAAACCCTGATGGGCCCACGTCACAATATGTTTTTGCTTGTTAAAGACTACAAAGTGTACAAAATAAATTACAAACTCTAAAAGATGACCATGGTATGCGGGCGAGTAAGCGGTATAATGACATTTTACATACAAATGTGGGATATGAAACGTTATGTAATATTAATCGGTATCTTAACGTAATCTACAAGTAATTTAAAAAGTTTTTAGTTTGAAAAAAATGTTATGTAGGTAGATGTTGAAAAATCTTTTTCGTTTATAATAATGTTATTCCAATAATTCAAGTGCCTCCTAATCAAGATCTTTAGTTGATTTCAGTGCCGGCGTTCTTATGATAGTAGGCTTTGACGTATACAACAAAGTATGAGATATATCTTCATTAATCGCATATCTCAAGCATTTTGTTGTACTGTGCAATTTGAATCGTTTACAGTCTTTATTACACGACCCTTATGCGTCTTCTAAGATCTGGCCAAGAGGCAAGACTGCATTATAATTTATGATATTTTCTCCGCGGATGAGTACTTTGTGCACAAATAAGGACATAATACCAGTTTCAGTTATTTAAGTAAAGCTTTGGTCTTTGTATGATATGTTCGCCACATTCATGTTTGTTAATTTTTATTCCAGATGACACTGTTTCGAGAATAACCAGCAATCTCTTTATTCAATCATCGTCGGCACTCTGTATTTTCGAAAAAACGACGCAGTATTGCCATCGTTTCTGGTTTTGCCGTTTTGACGTGGCTGATCAATAATTAGGCCCACGAAAATGTTTTTACACGTATAATTTCTTTGTTGCTTTCTCAATCTTATCTATATTCCTCCCATATCATCAGCATTCTTATACACTCTCTATATCATTCATTTCACTAGGTTAAGCTCCACATACTTCACAAACAGCGCTTGATGAACTAATCTGTCAATACGTGAGAAATTTTATGATTTGGGCTTTAATTTCTTGTGCAATAGCTCTCGTTTTTTCTGGTGTTTCTTGCGCAATTCTATATAAATTAGTCAACAATATCGTGCAGAAGTTTGAGAGGAATGACACACCTAAAAAGAACCTTGTATCTGATATTACTTCTCTTTCTCCTGGGAAGCATGTGTTTGTATTCACTTTGTCCTGAAATTCCGTCATATTCCTACTTGCTGTATAACGTTAACTGCATCGAATTAATTACATTAACAAAATATATTATTAAAATACAAGGCAGTCTGATCTAGGAGGGCTTGTAACTTGACTTTTGCACATATTGACAATTTCAATAACAGATTCGATGGATGACTTTTTTTGGAGCCCCTTTATTGGTGTGACCGGTTTTTATTGTTCCATGAAGGCATTACACAATTCACGTTTTTATTTTGCTGAAGAATAGAACTGATGTTTAAGAAGAAATTCACTAGATATGAACTTAAAATGACTAAATATATGAGTATTCACTATTGCTCTATGAAACTTTGTACATTGTAATACAAAAATGTTTTTGTTAGAAGTTTTGATATTATTGCAATTATGTAGATGATGATTACAGATGAAAACACCTTGTATCAAGTAATAGACAGCCACAGCAAATATTATTCCTAACTATCTCAAAAATATTCAAATATAAAAATATGTATACTTGTGTGGTCATGTCTATGATTCACAGCCCCACAAAAAAATTTTCGGGTCTGGGGATCAGACTATGTTTACTATATGTTTTCTAGGTCGCTGAATCTAAATTCAGGGTCCGCTTAACCCCATCCCGTCAAGGCTTTGCCATAACCTCAAAGAACCCAATAATTTGGGCTTTTCAGCACTGTTAAACGCATATAACCCTGTGTCTCAAACTTTAAAAAAAAATCCACGCTGTTAACCATGAAAATCCATAACCCCACCAGTCCATAACCCCTGAAGCCCAATAACCATGTAACAGAAATAATTACACTCAACCTCTGATATCGCGACTTGTCAGAGCTGATGATTCCCTAAACCTAAGCTATTATACCCCATAACCCAATATACACTGCATCTTCATTCTTTTCATTAAACAAACGACAAAAGTCCAGTAGTCCCATCATTGGCCTCCACAAAAACAACATTCCAACTTTTATAAACACCTAACAGATTCTGGTCATACAATAACTGATGACCATCAACCTAAAATATTACATATTTGTGCTAGAAATTAATAAACTAAATAGGAATAAAAATTACAACATGTTAAACGACCAAATAGATTTAAATAATTCTCCGTTATTAAACTTGTTCAGATAACTTGACGCTGTTAATAAAAATCACACCATAATATAATATACTATCTTGAAAATCCCCTACATTTAAAAACATAACATCTTTACAAATTTGAATTATATGATCAACCATAAAGTGACCTATCCTTCCATTTAGTTCAGTTTATATTTAAATGAATGTAAAATCTGTGTATATTTTAGTTTACTTGAAAATGTCCAAATAGGATGAAACTAGTTGTAAAATAAGTAAAGTGAAAATTAGACAAGTAATAAAAAGTGTTTATAATTTTTTAAATAAAAAAATTTGGATTCAATGTTTGGTGCAGCATGATAGGTCTTACCTTTTCTCTTTCTATTCTACTTCTATGATCTGCCTATAACCTTTTTCTTAATTATTATTCTTAGATCGCCATTTAATTGGACCATTCATTTTTCACAACAATATAACGGGAGAAGCTTATTGTGAACTTCTAGAAAGTCAAGTTTAACCTGAAATAAGACAGCTTTTTACAGAACAAGAAACAAACGAATTGTAGTTTGAATTGTAGTTGCAACAAGATGGCTGTCCTGCACATAATACTAATAATGTTAGACGGATATTGCAGGAAAATTTTGATAACCGCATAATTTCAAATGGAGCACCAGTATTGTGGCCTCCCCACTCTCCGAATATAACCCTTCCTGATTTTTATTTGTGAGGTACGGTGAAAAATGTATGATTTTGAGAGCCCGAAAGCTATCGATATTTTGAAATACAGAGTAAGGGACGTTTTCGGCACAATAATCTCAGTATCCCAATATTCTCAAAAAAGTAATCAGCTCAGTTATGTGTAGATGTCAAAAATGTATTCAGCTAAATGGGGGTCATATTGAACAGTTTTATTAAATCTTTTGACTTCTTTACTATCATTTCTTCTATTATGTTAATTTTCTGTCATTAAAAAATTTTCTTCACATCAATTATGTTCAGTATTTTCACAGAAAATTAAAATTATTTAAACATGTCAAACTGGTAACCTTAATACTACTGTTTTTTTATAATGGTTGATATTAGGTATATCCATGAAATCAAAATAACGTTTTGATTTTCCGTGGCCTACTATTTTGAGAAACGAAAATTCCCATATTGATGCCATGAGAAAAACAAAAGTTACCTCGACTATCTCGAAAACAAAAGAATATCGAGTATTCGTTTCTACACCAAAATATTAGTCTCCAAAAAGTGTCCTCATAATGTAAAAGTCTAAAACCTGTCTGACCAAGGATTACTTGGCTACAGCCAAAAAGAGAATTCACAAATTTTGTCATTTTTGGAAAATCCCAAAAACGTTTTCAGTTAGCCGTGATTTCTTAACGAATTTGAAATCAGAATAAAATTTGCTAAAACATCCCATTTAATCCACCATGCAACTTTTATGGTTTCCGAGATCGCAATGGTGATCATCGAATTTGGGACACACGGTATAGTATAATACTGAGTATTTATCTACCCCATTTTAAATACTCTAGTAGTGGCTGGTTTAAATTATTTGTTATATTTTGAAGGATTATTATTTTACATTTGTTTACAGTGGTTTAGTGTAAGTATTTCTGTGTTAATTAGTAAAACTAGTCGTTAATTAAAAGTTGTATAATAGCTGCTTTAAATTTTGAGCTGAAATAACTCTGGTGTAATATCTTAATCGCCTTAAAAACATAATAGGTTATCTAATTTATCTATATAAGTTACTTGAATTTATAATCCAAAAATACTTTATATAGGTAGACATAAAGAACAAAGAATATAATTGAAATAATAAGCTTTACATGGCATTTAAATTAAAACTTCCAACTTGCCATGTTTAATTTCAAAGCGATCAAAAATTTAATAGAAAGTTTTAAAAAGCCTCCACAATGAAATTTAAAATATTGTGTTTAAATCGGTTTACGTTAAGGATTGGCAAAACGAAAGACTTAATAAACACAACAAAAATAAGTTTTCAACTATAATTGCCATGAAAGAGGAGAATATTTAATATCACCGAGGAAAACTTATTATCGCATACTACAGGAATATTAATATATTTTCATTTAGATAGACCGGAAGATGTTTTATTAAAATTTTAATTAGTTTGAACTGAAGATTTAATTTTGTGATAATGTAGAAGCCAGTCATTATTAAATGTAACCTATTCACGCTTAATATTTAATCTAAACATTTGGCAGGCATATTGGAACCAGAATTAATTGTTTTCTAGAAATTTAAATTCAAACCAAACGTTTTGTTATTCGATCGCCACTTTAAGTAAAATAAATATTTGATATCAACTCCAGATAAGGGTGCCTACAGTTGGGATTTCCAATATTTGTCTAAATGAGTGCTAACTCATTTTTAAGGGAAACTTCTAGACGTGAGATGTATCTTTTTTTACTATATTACATTCAGGAAATAACGGTATTGGTAGAATTCTGACAATATTGAGTTCTTCGAGAAAATATAAAGAATGAATGGTGTTTTATTGGAACTGATATTATTATATGAAGAAAACGAATAACTAATTATTTTAGGAAATTCTGCAACCGTTTTCACTAATGTCAAAAAACTTCTTAAATTGAATTATTTTTCAAACAAAATTTATAAAGTTCAACTGACAAATGTTTAACTTTCGATATTTGACAATTTCAAATAAGACTGGACTAACCATTTTAATTTTTTATCAGATACTCTTGCCTACCAAAAAGTAATGTAAGGGATTGGTAAAGATTTTACCGATATCTTATATCACATTACCGGACTAGACCAGTAAATATGTATTTTCTACTATTTTTTCCGCAACCGATCAAAAAATTAACTGTTGTAACAAAGTGATTTTTCCGTAGACTGTTTTCTGTAATGATAAGACCAAATTGGGTCGCTCTTTCACTTTGGTACGCCCTGTATCCTGTAACTTGTATTAATGTGTATTTCAGAAACTGCTTTGAACAAAAGGATTGTTTCGCCCACTGTAGAAATTCGCAAAATTCAGACAAATGCATAACATAGGGAAGTTACAAAATTTACAAATACGTGAGTAATCAGATGACAGAAAATATGGATAATGGTGTTTATTTTGGAGAATCAATATTTTCGCCACATTGAATTTTGTTGGTATTCAAGGTAAATCCTTCAGTTAATCATTTGTTTGATTTTCGCTAATAACACTTCCACTAGTCATTTGTTGATATTTAGTCAGTCATCACGTGTTGCCAATCTCAAGCTAAAAATTGTTTTTGCCTATACTCCATTCATTTCATATAAGATCATAAAAAATTCTAGCATAGGTGCGCTGTATTATATAAACACATTTTGTGAATTTATATATTGCACCACGCACCTATGCTAGAGAACTATGCACTACTGAAGGTCGACAAAGGGTCGCTCTGCGAATTCAGGTAAAAATAATTTTATGTGCTCATATGTTAAGATCGGATGAGGGTCGTAAGATAACATGAGAAGTTTTCAGTAACCTTTTCGTAGTGGCCAGTTTAAAACTACCAAGAAAATTACATCATTCATCGCATTTGCTACTTTATGGTAAATGTAATTTTGAAGTGAAATAATTTTGGTTTTTGTCACTCCTGTTAAGGACAAATACTTTATTGAAGTATATACCACTATAAAGTTACTCGAACTGAATTCGCCATTTTTCTATTATTGAATGATGATGCCATGTTGACATAGATAATAATATAATTCTGAAAACAATTTTTTTATTAAATATGGTCATTCGCAAACATCTTTTATAAATGGATCATTACTACGTTATAACACATAAACAAAAAAATGTTTTCCATAAAAAATTTTGCATTTTCAAGTGTACACATAATTTTTGACATTTTTTTTTTCTTTGAAAAAACAATTTTCTAGAGAGCTCCTTTTTATCGAAGTATCATGTATACATTTTACAGAAAACAAATAGTTGCTTTAAGTTCCATACAGAGTGAATGCAAAACATCATAGTTTATTACCTACACATATTTCATTCAATCGATTTAACTTGGAGATATTGACTTCAAAGTCACAATCAGTAAGTCCGATTGCAATACATTTTATTGGGCTATTCGAACGAGAGAGAAAGCAAAATATAGTTTGCTTTCGTACCACTAAAGAGCTGTTCCAAAAGTTAGTCATTTCTACTACTTGGTTACGTTCTGTTTACGTAATAATCTAGTTGTCGATACATAACAGGGAATAGTAATTGCTACGTAATAACTATTCCCCATCTTGGTGAAAGCTTGGTAGACGGATCGTTCCCGTTATGTAACCGCCGACCTTTAAAGGTCCACTGATGGTAGCTACTACGTAGAGACTACTAAATGTGCTGCATGGGAGGCACCTATCTGCCTAATTAAGCATTCTAGTCAACAGCGTCTGACATCTGTGAGTTGAATTTTATATATTTCGTTTGCAAAAAGTTTCAAGTTAAAAAGTTTTTTTGATACTAGAAAGACGGTTGCAGAAAAAATATTATATGAAACACACCCGGAAAGTGTCTTTACTGGACTCGACAGTTTCAGGACTCGCTGGTGCTCGCCCAGCAAAGAATCACTTTCCGGTCTTTTTACGGTTCTATCAAATTTTTTTATACGAAACTAAATTTATTCAAAAATAACCAGAGGCCAGTGGCGTTGAGAATCAAGTCAGTTGGGAAAAATTATGCAATAGTTTATATGGATATGTCAAGGTAATTTTACACGAATGACATAAATATAATAAAGTCTTTTCTGAAATATTGTAAGAGAGATTACGTAATAAGTATATATTTCTTGAAACCTTTTTACAAATATATGTTGTATGTGGTTCCCAAGATAACGATTTGTCAAGGTATACTCCCAGAAATTTTACCTCATTTCTAAGGTTTACGTTATTACCATCGATATTTCTTAAAAATAAAAACCAAATTAGCAGTTTTGCTTTCGTTTTGAGACAGTCGATTAACAATGAACCAATTTTGAACAGGACTCAGCGATGTATTTATTTCAGGAATTAACTCTTTTATATGTTTAAAAGATTTTGTTACGGTTGTGTCGTCGGTAAATAGTACAAAGTTAGCATCTAAAGTAACACTTGGTAAGTCATTTATATAGATTAAGAAAAATGTCGGAACTAACACTGATTCTTGAGGAACTCCATATTTTTTAGCAAAGAGATTTGATTGTGTATTTTGACAAGAGACGAATTGTAAACGATCTGTTAAATAAGAATTTAGCAGGTCGGAGCTGTTATTATTAAGACCGTCAAAATTTAATTTATTAATTAAAATGTTATGTGATACACAGTCAAAAGCTTTTGTTAGATCCAAAAATTGTGAAAAAGTGCTCAAACTGTCCTCAAAGCCTTGATTGATGAGCTTAATTAAAGAATTAATAGCTAGAGTTGTAGACTGTTTAGCCCTAAAACCTAATTGATGTGGGTTAAATAAATTATTTTTTTCAAAATGGTTAGTAATTTGGTCCTAATATCATTTCCAAAATGTTTTGTAAAAAAGGGGATTATGACAATTGGGCGATAGTTTGTTGGATTATCCTTAGAATTATTTTTATAAATAAGTATAACTTTTGAGACTTTCAAAACATCTGGAAAAACATTATCTCTTATACATAAATTAATAAGATTTGTTAGAGGAACTAAAACTATGTATTTAATTGTTGTTACAATTTTCATATTAATAATATAAGGGCCTCTATTATAAGTCTGTTTATTATGTTGGCTACTTCGTTATAAGTTACCTCTGAAAAGTTAAATTTTTCTCTGGGAATATCCAATTTTATATTGTTTAAAAAATCGGTATGTTTTAGTTGACATGGAGGTAGATTGCTTATTATGTTCCTAGCAACGTTTGTGAAGTATTCATTCAGATAATTAGGGGAGTATACTGATTTCAGAATTTTGTTTTTTTGAATTATTATTATTTATTATTCTCCACATTGCACTTTGTGGGTTATTAGAATTTGAGATGAAATTATCACGAGCCAATTTCTTTGCGTTTATTAACTCATTATGGTAAGTATATTTATGCTATTTAATAATATTACGTAAATCTTCAGTTGGATAGAAGTCATACCAGTCTTGTAATAAATGTAGCGTACTCTTTTTTTGTCTGAGATCATCTGTAAACCAATTTAATTTAAATGGTGATTTTGTGTTTATCAGTTTTGATGTTTCTGGAAATGAGGCCTCAGTTGCTCGTGTGATAATATTCAGAAAATTACTGAATTTTTTGTTGACACATATATTTGGATTTTTTACAAAGTCCCAGCAAACGTTACTTGGATTATTACGTAAAGCTAACAATCCTATATCAGTGATAGGCCTATAATTTATTCTTGTATTACTGCCCTTAAGTGTGACTTGTCTAAAATTTAAGTTGATAGCTAAATGATCTGATAATCTAGAATTAATTACATGTTAATTACACGTCACAACATTACATGTTGTGACGTGTACTTAAAACCGCAATGCTTATTTGCGTGTGTGTCGTGTCACTTTGGCACCCTTCAGTACAGTAGCTATACTTTTAAACTTTTTTTATTTCGGTACCGGTCTCGAGGAACATCACTTTATTCTATCAGCGGTATGATAAAAGCTAGGGTAATTCGGTGAAGATACAGAATGCCAGGCGGTCTGTGTGTATGGTTGTCATTTGTGTAGCAATGGACAACTTCACCTTGCCTGCCGAAAATAATTCTTGGTGTACCAACAAATTTATTACTTATACCTTTGTCTTTAAATAAAAATCAAAATTTAAACTGTACTGATCCTATTTATTTACGATTGATTTCATCGAAGAATAAAAAAAACCAAATACACAGACAATAGAAATTAATATCTATTTACACCTTTGTTAAAAAATGTAGAAAAAAAATGTAAATATTAGTTTTTTATTTACAAGCAATCAGCCTAGGAACCAAGCAAGAGGTTTATGATATATCGAAGTTTCGGAGACTACATCTACGGTATTCATTATAAGCAGGCAATATCAAAATAATTACTAAAAGCAGTTATGAAAGCAATCTACGTTTACTGGTATCTACAGCAAGCAGTTAGTGACTTTATGGTCGCTGGTACTTAAGGCGGAGTTACAGCGGACGGGCGGTGCGGAACTATCCATGTGCTAGTGGTAAGGAGTGCAGGCGTGCCCCAACGGGTGGATGTCAGTCCAAGGACAGACGGTATATTAGACTGGCTACTCGCGGACGTGCTATATCGGTAAATCAGTGACTTAATGTCTCAAGTGAATACGAATATCACACGATATGGTTACCATATTACGCTACGCGGCACGGTGAAGTTCCTTTCTTAGATCCAGAGACAAACCTTACTCGTGCTGACCAGAACGGTTATTACTACCCACGGCACGGAGAGGTTCCTTTCTTAGATTCAGAGAAAAACCTTACTCGTGCTGAATCTACTAATGAAATCCCGATATGCTTGACCTCGTGATATAGCACTAGGCTCCAATATATTAATTCGCGTTTTTTAAGGCATACTGTCCCTTGAGTTGACCAAACCAGAGATATGCAGGTGGAGTTAACGCGTATTTTCGCACTAGGTATTGATAAAACGAGGGGTTATCACCTTTATCTGCGAGCCTTCGTGTTTCACCACTCAGATGTAGTGGCAACGGATGGACAATGACACCGTAAGGCACGGTAAGGTTCCTTTCTTAGATCCAGAGAAAAACCTTACTCGTGATCAATCTACTAATGAAATCCCGATATGCTCATAGCTAAAAGAGATAACCCGGATTTACTTGTTGACCACGATATTTTCCGGAGATCTCGGTTCGTACGGTATTTGTAAACAATTAACAGACAAGAGAATATAGCAAAAATACGGACATAAACGGTAAATGACGGAAATGCACCAAAGTCAACAATAAAGCAATAAAATTGTAAAACAGAATTTCTTACCACTGGAGGATTCGTCGGAGCACCCTGGAGTTCGGAAGCTGTTTTTACGGTACGGCCGTAGTGTCTGACCAGTTGTCAGAAGATGATATTTGTGGCTCGTGCTTTCGGTTTTATTAACAAATCCTCCACCCGAAAGTCACGTGTCTACGTATTTCAAGGGATTCTGAATTTATGGTGCGCGCGTCGTATATGTGTTCCAAGCCAGCTTGGAGTACTGTGCATAAACAAATTCTCTGCGTTATTTAACATAAGCAATTGTTTACAAAATATTCCGACGCCGGAAATCGCTTTCTCATAATTTTAAAACTCTACTTAGAAAAAGAAATCTTTAATAACGGTCATGGATTAATATTTTACTATACATACATTCAACAATAATTTATTCTATAAATTACTTAAACAAAAATAGAAGCGTCTTCTTTATCATTAGCAACTACTCTTAATTCGGCTTTGACATAAACTAAATTAATTTTCAACGTCTTATTTGGCGGCTGTTTAGTAAAAACACAAGTGGCTCATCATTAAGATAATAAAAAACTTAAAATTACCCTGAAAATAAATCGGTTTGAAACAGTTATGCTTAATAAATAATTGTTATTCCACATTCTGGACTTCTAAAAGAACTTAAACTGTGGTTCAAAATGGTTCCAACGGAAACGTTTATACTAGTTATAGTATACACTGTGTACCAAAGTGAAAGATGAACTCAATTAAGTCTTATTACATCTGAAAGTGGTTACCGGAAAAATCACTTCGTTACAATGTACTTGGATCGACGTCAATGAATATGTATCAAGGCAGTTATTTTTCTGGTTTTTTCTGAATTTAGTGCAGTCAATCTAAAAGAACTAAATGTATTAAGTATGAGATGTACATTATGTTTATCGGTGTTAAAATGAACATTAAAGCCATCGGTTACAATTATATGCTTATTTTTCTTCATTAGAATACCTAAAAGATGTGAGAGTTTTTCTAGATAAATATTTAGATCCTCATTAGGTGATCAGTACACAGTCATAATAATTAAATCAAGAAATTTCACAGCACACAGTACGCAATTAATTTCTATGGATAATTTGCTAATTTGGTTTAATGAATAGCACTGATATTTATTAAGGGCATATATGGCGACACCACTATGTATAGCAACTGTTCTACTAAAATATGAGATGAGATTGTAGTTATTTAAAGTTACACCATGTATGTCTTCTCTTAACATCCAATGTTCATTGAAACATAATATATTAAAGTTATTGTCATTTTCACTCAAAAATGCATCAAATTTATTAGTTTTATTCGAAATACACTGTACATTTAAATGCAATACTTTAATACCATGGCCTATCCTACTATTTGACGTGACAAAATTACGAACTAAACTTCTATTTACATTAGAATTAACACTTGCACTATTCCCCTGCCTTGAAACTATTTTTAATATTTTTATTAGAATATTTTGTTTTACTTATATAGACTTATCTGGGAGATATGGGTATAAAAAAGTACCTGGTAAAATTTCTCCTTCTGTATTTAAATGTATCTCAGTTGTTTCAGATTCCAGACCAGGTTCTTGAGCTGGGTCAATTGTAAAGGGATTATCATTAATCTAACAGTGAGATTACGTGATAGGTATCTAATATTTGGGGCATTATGCCTTCTATAATGAGCTGAGGATGGTTGATAACTTTCTATGTGGGCTCTTCCGAGTTCTCTGTCACATTTAGGTTTTTCGTGTACACAGTACCCGCGACTGTTCTTCGTTTGACATCTACCATTCGAACATTTTTGGCAAGCCACTTCCTTCTACTGGTATAGTTAAGGGACCAATAGTTTTCCCAGATCAAAATGCGATCGTCTTCTGTAAATGTTTTGCAGCTTTGTCGACAGTTATCTCGACAAGGTTGTCTCATCGGATGCTTTCGTTTATCCCTACTTGATTTCTCCTCGTTACTCTATAGCTTTCTTTTCACATCTTTGTGTCTTTTCTTAATATTAATTCCGGGCAAAGCCTAGACAGCAGGATCAGGTTCTTCTTGAATTCCATCCATATTTTCCACGGCGAGAATGGGATAACATCCTGTATTACATCAGGAGTCTTTTGATGTATATTTTCAGGTATGTCATCAATTCCTGGCATCGCTTGGAGAATAAGATCATCATCTTCTGGAATTGCATCCATATTTTTTCACAGCGAGAATGGGAATATCATATTGTATTGCCCCAAGAACATCATTATTTTGAGGTATGTTAACAGTGACATTAGTTAATTCTATCGGAGTCGGTACATCACCATCTACATCCTCATTATCTTCCATGCACTGATTTCATAAGTGGGGTCAGCAATGCTATCGTCATTATAAGGGTTGCTAAAATCACTGTCAGAGTTGAAAGCTTCATTTTGAGTAGATGGCCTGAAAATATTTAGCTTTTAATTATTTATAATCAATATCAATGCAATAATTAGCTATAATGTCCCAAGGGCGTTTGATAATTATACTAGATGATTTTACCACAGTTTCCGAAAGCACGTTACAGCTAGACGCCGAAGTCGGGGTGCTGTTACCGAAAAGAAAAGCGCTTGAGGAAGTTGTGGTAAAATTATGAGTTATTTAACAAAGCTCGGGGGTCATTTGATTAGAAATATTTTTAATTGCACTGCCAAATCGTGATAATGACATGCATTTTGACTTCAAATTTAATTTTTTAAATCTAACTACACATAAACACAATAACTGGTACATACTGTGTTTTACTTTGGTATGCTAGAAGATTCATTGCATATACTGTGTTATAGTATGGTGATATTAGTATTTATCTGGCAGATAGAGCTAACTGCTGTCGGCTCCAATAGATGCGTACTAACCTAATATCTGACATTGTGAAATAAACTAATTTTTCGGTCAGTTGTTGGATACTGTGTTTTACCTTAGAGCAGCCGATTTGTCCGCCCCATAATGACTACGTAATCTTGTAATGCAAAGTTTTTTATTAGTGTTGTCATATTTTCCATAACTTGAATTAGACTTGCACCAGGCGTCTTTATAAAGAACATATCATAGAAGCTAAAATCTAGTAAATTTCTGAAATGCCAAGTTATCAACTAGTAAAAGAATGCGTTTTTTATTTGAGGCAGAAAAGTTGTGTTTAGTTTTGGGAATATTTGTATTTATTTTTATGTTTACATGATTGATGCCACCCAGTACAATTTGGAATTTATTATTAGCGGCGATTTTTTTGCCAGTTGTCAATTACACTTTTGTTTGTGTGATTTATGTTAAGTTTTTATTAAGTCTAGATTGGTTTACTTCGATACGGGTACAAATATTTTTTTTAATTATTAATTGTGTTTGGCTACCTACTGAATTTGTTTTTATTGCAACCTTATCTTGAATGTTTTTATTTAGACAGTTTATTTGTTTCCTTAATTTCTCGATAATGTTTTCCTGTGTTTTAATTAAATGGGGGCCATTTCCTCTTCCCTTTGGAACGCCTCCTGTAAAAATGCCTCATGATCCCGTTTTATTTTTTGTATATATTTATCCTTGTTGCTACTGTCATCTGTTAGGTCCTTTATAGTTTTTTCTAAAAGACTTTTTTCTTCGTCACTGTCATTAAAGCTGTCCTCACAACAAATGAGTTTATTGTCCTTAACAAAACAAAATGTCTTTTTAAACTTACGCAAGCATGACTTATGATATACACTGTAACACTTAGTACACACAAAATGAATAAAACTTCTCGATTTACAGCATCCAAAACTTATAATGCTTGAGCTCTCTGGACACATATTTTTAGCGGACGCCATTATTGAATATGAATTGCTTTTTAGTAAAACTGTAATGAGATTGATTTAAAATTATAAAAAAATACGTTTCATTGAGTTCTGGGATATAAAATTTACAGGCTTAATGTGTTGTCTAAAGATTGTTAAGAAAAATTTAATACTTACCATAATAAAAGGTAAAATTCTTATCAAATAAAATTATTATACACTTAAAAATAAAGCTTGCGTGGAAGAGCATGTAAATAACGCTGCCATTTATATATACATGTTACATTATGGAATAGAAAGCATTATTAATATATTCATATATTTAGTTGGAAAGCACAACAAATTATGTAAATTTATATAAAAATAAATGTCTGAAAATAAACTGGCTATATACATCAAATATGTTAAATAAAAATGAAATTATGTTCATTTGATATTCGAAGATAAGATTAACTAACATTATTTTCATTTTGATTACAAGTTTAGGTTTCTGCGTGCATTTGTAATTACCGTGTTTACTGTTTGAGAGAAGTTGGTAGTTAATGAATCAGGAATGATAAACACTAAAATTAAATCTGCACTTCGTCCGTTTAATGAACAGATAGAGTTATGCCCCGCCCATAACTGTGCGCCAAATTCGAATAGAATTTTGCTATTGGTCGTATTTTTTAAAACCCATATCACAAGATAAACTTAACTTGATAGAAGAATGATTCGTTATGCGCAGAGTCAAGAGGAAAAATGTGGCAGCTTGACATTGTAATGAACGTTGTAATAGAGCCACTGAATATTTATGTGAGGGATGACTCTTCTTCGTCCGAATCTGAATCGGAATAAGGTCCAGTTGTACCCAAACAGCATTCTAGTGGATTATTCGAAGATATTGTTACTACTATTTTTGGTAAATATCCATGAAATAATTGGAACACAATTGACAGACCTTAATTTAAATTGGACGATGATATACTGCAGGTGTTTTAAATTTTAATAGCATTTTATTTATAATATAAAAAAGCGTTTTTTATTTCAGAAACCGTTTATATTGCTACTGGTGGCTATGTAGAGGTCGAGTACTTAATAATAGAGGTTAAGGTTTAATATTTATTTTCATACAGGGTGCCGTGTGCAAATTTTTTATTGTTTCTCCATTTATATTTTCTTATAATGTAACCTGATCTCTCTTATGTTTCTTCTTGGTTTTTCTTACGAGCAGTAATCAAACCTTGTTAACCCCCTATTGCATGATTTAATTTTTCTTAACATTACAAAAAAATTTTTTTTTAAAGATATACTTAAAGGTGTAAATAAAACATAAAACATTCTAAGACAAACTTTTTATTTAAAATTAAGAAAAAAATATGTTCCCAATTGGGCACAGTATGCTTATAAGCTGCACTTTAATACATATTTAATTTGTATGAAACTCTACAAAGAAATTGCTTTTCGCATAAAAACACAGGTGCACTTTACATTTTTGACAGGTAACTCTGTTTTTACCCTTGCATCCCACTTTTTACGGTCATAACATCAGTAACTTGATCAACTCATGTATTAGGGACCAATATCACCTTGCATTTGGCTGTTTTATAATTGACATCAATATGAAGATACCCAAAAATCTTTCTAACTCTTCCTTCGATGCAGTGGCTTGTTAAGCCGTATCTGAGTACTGAATAAAACTGTTTGATAAAAAACACTATCTAAAAAGACGACCTCAAAGAAAAATATTAAAATTTTATAAGGAGTTGTCAGCTGTAGGACTTCTGGAGAAAGTAGAGTATTTCCTTGAAACTGGGTACCTTCTGCATTGGTATTCGTAATGGAAATTCTTCCATTTGACTTCAGATGCTTTACTTGTCGAGGGCACATTAGGAAGTAGGACAACTAAAGGTTCTTCATCATCACTACTATAACAAACTAGTTCTTCATGCTGTGTATTATTTTTCATCAAAATGTCATCCTCCAAAATGGAATCCTCGTTGCTCGTTATCAGAAGGAAGATCTCTTATGCAAGTCGAGTTTTTTTCCGTAAAAAACTTTGAGTATCAGTGTACTAAATTTCTCTAGGTCAATATCCATAATGAACACCTAAAAAAAGTAAACACCTAAAATCTACCTGCTAAGCATACTGTTCCCCAATCGGGAACATATCTATTTACCAAAAAAAATAATCATATCTTCATAAATACACATCACCAGGCCATTCTACACGACAAACAGATATTGAGAGGTTAAACTAATACTTTTATAAAACAAAACTTACCTATATCGCCATTTATAAAAATTATCGAAAACACATCTAAATTGCAACAGCTGATTGTTAGGTTATGTCACAGAATACTTTATTTCAATTCTGTCAAAAGTACCACCTTGTGTTGGTCGACAATTGAACATTATAATGAATATAAATGGCACACGAATAATAGTCCTGGTTTAAAAACATCATTATTATCTTGAATCTAAAAAAAATATTTTTATTCTACAAACCTCCGTAATAAAATAAATCCTACGGGTTATGCTAAATGCGCCGTAGTGGTGGATCTACTTTCCAATAATATTTATATTTTTTTATGATGTTATGTACCTATTCGTTTTGTTACAAATAATAATAAATAATTTTAACCTGTCACCTAACCTAACCTAATTATTTTAATTCTCCAAAAATCCCAAAATTATTTGTAGCGTGTGAAACGGGGTTTTGCATCCGGAAATTCAATAGGCTCCTCCCCAATTCTGTCTGTTCATTAAACGGAGTATAGCACAGAATTTGTGCTAGTACTGCTAGTAGTATTGCAATGTACCTAATTCTGGCTACAAATACCTCACTTAAGGCTACCCAAATATTGAAAAAAATCTATTTAATAAATTTTACCACATTAAATCTAAATTGTAGTATATTAAAAAGTTATGTCAAGTTTTGTTGAAACTAGAATCTCATCGTTTCACATAAATCGAGGCATATTAGTTAGGAATCCAAAACCCTAAAATCGAGAGTTGTTGTAAGTTGCTATATGAAAACTATTCGACTGCGGACTCTGGAATAGGGAATTTGTGGGCTTCAGAAATACCTTGTTCGATTGTTTTTTCTCTTGCACAACCTAAAAAATAAGCGGATAATACAGGCGGAAGAATCCAAAAAGTTTATTTTATTGTTTTATTTATTATTAAGTACATTGTAATTTAGAAAAATGTGTCCAAGTTATCGATTAATTTTCTGGTACATCAGGATGTTTAAAAAGATTATGACACCGCTTAGCTGTAGGTTCTTGATGTCAAACCAAGACGATTTAACCCAAAAAATAGATGTCTAACTTTTTACATTTTCAAGATAAAGGGTGTTAAACTTAAAATATTGTATTCACCTTTCTCTCCATTTCAGCGACTATGACACATATCGACTTCAATTTGGTAGGGCTATGTTTTTAAGGTCAATAATTACAATGGTAGTATTGCCAGTATTAAAATTATAATAATAACAACACCACAGAAATTAGACAACCCCTGAACCCAAAGCTGAAGCTGCACGGACGAGGGTTACACTTACGAAAAACGTGGACATATAACTATTTCCACTGACATTGCCAGTACCGGTGGGGGGATTCGAA
>JANEYF010004609.1:0-12770 GCA_029963845.1 Rhamnusium bicolor | reverse complement strand
ACATCAGCAACTCCTCTTCAGCGGTCCTGGCTTGATAGACCTGTTCCTACCTCGAAAATTTGTAGTTAAAAGATTTAGTCACGCGGCGTATGCTTTTTATTTATTTATTCGGGCTAAAAATAATTGCATAGGGGATCCCTGGCAATTTGTTTCTTTTAGCCTGAAAATGACTTTATGAAATACTGAAAATATTTTTTTCAGTCAGCTTTGATGCAAAAATGTCTTTTTGGTTATCTGTAAGTGCTTTTTGAATTATGAAATTTATTTTTCCAAAATCGCTGAAGGCCATAAATAATTTTGAAAAGAGGGTTCTTTACAAAATTGAAATTTACTCGTTAGATCAGGTGTTTTGTGAGTGTAAAATTTTTTTGACTAAGTCGTTATGACCAAAAATAAAATTTTTACGTTCTTTAGATGAACGTAAAATTCACAATCACAAAACTTTCAAAAAATTCTTGAAAAATTTTTTTGAAATTCAGCAGACTGGACAGCAAATTGACCTAGAACTCGGATACTAGCCTGCCCAAAAGGTCGCGCAAGACATCACAACTTTTCTTAATAATGATCAATTTGTAAAACTAAAGAGTTTGAGCAGTGTATCTTTTTAAGCTTAATGTGATTTTATTAAAATGAAAATAATTTAAAATTTATTTTCAAACGACTAGGTCGAAAGTTATTAAAAATTTAAAAATTAATTTTTCTATGTCCTGGTGGACTAACAAAATGTTTTGAATGAAATTTATTTTTTTGTAAAAATTTTGGCTGTCGATTCTTAAAACTCAAAAAATTTCAATAAATTCTGAAACTTGTATGGCAACCTAATAAACACCCAGGAAACTTAGAACAAACTATATTTTGTCAAAGAAATGAATTTTAAGTCGAGTGAAGCTTTGAATTTAAAACAAGTTAAATTTTTTATATAAAATGAGGTTCGAGAATTTTCTCAAAAGCCTAGCCTCGCAAAAAAAATAAATCTGAAAAAATGAGTCTTGAAGTATGCAAGTAATTTACTTACCTGTCCTCGGAGATCTCAGTCGATTGTGGTTTTCTAAGTTTAATAAATAAAAAACAACGTAGACTTTTACAATAAAACCTGATGACGAAAGACTCCTGAAGCCAATATCCATGATGATAAAAGCTGTCGAAGAAGTGGAAATTCAGTTAATATTATTTTTCATTCCACGCTATATTTTAACTTTTACCAAGAAGAGGAACTTAATATGTTTTTAAATTATTTTATTTGATCCTAAGGGGAATTTCCACTATATAATTTCAATTATTCTGTTCTCTGAAGCCATTAATATTTATTACATTAAGGTTTACAAGTTTAGTTACTTTGAATTCTTTAAATGTGCTGACTACCCTGACGAAGCTATGCAAGCAGAAACACGTGTCGGTAGATATTTTAAAGTTTTTTAAAGTGAGTGTCAACTGGTGAGTACCTTGTGTTTTATTTATTTTTGGTTTTACTAGACAGAATAGTTGAAATTAAAAATAACATTATTGAGTCAGTTGTACTGAACATAATGTGCATATTATCTTTTTTGTAATCCAAGTTTCAGCGTTTTGGCAAATAGCCGGGAAAATAATTGTTTAAAAAGATATATGTTACACTTATTTGTGATAAGATTTGTAAAAATTAGTAAATAATAATTATCAAAAAATTCTATATTTTAACTTTTACCAAGAAGAGGAACTTAATTTGTTTTTAAATTATAACATGTTTAGTAGTGTTGATTAGTGTAACACTACATTATGTATGTAAATTAGCAATTATAAATGAGTAGGCCTTTATTTTTTTCTCAGCGAATGAATATTTTCATTACAGGGGCTCACTGCAGTTAAAACTGTTCTTTCAGTTAACGTGGGAAATCCGCGGATGTCCATGGTTTAAGGTCCACACCGCTGGCTGGTTATGCAGGGTCAAGCACGAATTCGTCTTCAAGCACTCTGGGGTCTGGCTATTTATTGTTTCAGTATTATTCTTCAAGTACATTTTTGTCTTTTTATAAATACTCTGTTAAATCCTTTTTAAATTTTCTATGGGGGAACAAGGTGGACTACGAGATATATTATACTGTAAGGAACAGGATATCTGGAGATCATTTGATAACCCATTATCACTAAGCAGGATGGTCAGATTTTTGTGACGAGACACCCCAGAAGTAATTTAAAGCAAATTTATTTATAGTATTCATTTAAAAAGATTTGCCGCACATATTATAGGAAATCAATAACCCAAGTCCGGGAAAAAATGTCTTTTCCGTTTTCCATTTCTTTTAAACTCAGTAACATTAATATGTGATGTAAAGTGTAAATGTTTTATGACGGATCTGTAATATTAGGTTTGTAGCCTTTTTGATAATAAAGCCTCTCAAGAGAATATCATATCTAAATGCTGACGGCCTCGAAAGGATAGTAAGCGGATTTGTCGGCAATGGTTTGTCTTTCGCAAACCCATGTTGACCGGCCTTTTGCCTTATATTAAGAGATTTTTCTTTCTACAACCTACGGCTGTATCCTTTACATCTAAAGATATGAATTTTTTACGACATCGTGGACCGGACCGTTAAAGATATAAAATGGAAATTACGATAATCAAACTAATGATAGTACAGTGCAAGAATAAAGTTTTACGAGACTTTTATTTTAGTGTCCCAAAAAAATTTATACAGGAATGAGAAACACTATTTTTGGTTCAGATATTTTTTTAAGAGAAAAAAAATTGAAATAATTATTTTCAGTACATACCGCTTTTCAGATAAATAAACAGGTATAAAGTCTAACATTCAGTGCTAAACAAAGATGTAAACCATAGAATATAAAAATAAGAAATATGACTATAAACTGCATTACAACATTATAGTTCCAAACAAGAGATTGCTAAGGAGAGACGAGCCAAAAGCGGTTAACGAATGATAACATATAGTGCACAGACAGAATAGCAAATATCTGATTTTCAGTACGAGTCATGCCAATTAGTGTATCACTGTGTCGTAACCTATGACTTTTTGGTGCTGTTGTATGATTAATTATATTTCTCATTCATATACCATCTAGTAATTCCAAAATTTTAAAGGTTTCCCCCATAGCTGTATCTCCATTTTCATAAACGCAGAATCATTACCTACTTGTTTATGACCTAAGAGTTCCATAGTAGCATAGTAAGATATTAAGATCCTTCTTACATACTCCACACATAATCATGTATCACTGTTAATGTGGTGGGATATTTATGTTGTGCTGTTAAAACTCCTTTGACTTTCCGTAGTCACCTTCTACTTAATCTAAAGATTATTTTTGATTTTCATTTTGATGGTGCTTGGGCAAAGTACTTAGAATGTCTTCATACAAGCAATCGCATCCAGTGGTGTATTATTTGGGTAGTTCTCTTATTTGGTGTCACGTTGTTTCGTCGTAGTTTCTTCAAATTAATTCCATTTCATTATAATTCAAACAAGCCGGCAAGAGCATTATGAACGGGAATAACTCCGAACAAGCTGAAGTTAATTTAAAACTATTTAATTGGTTCTTAGAAAACACATATTAATTTTGCACCCCCCGAGAGATTGAGTTTTTTCGCCATCATGAGAAAATATCCAAGAAGATAGAAGATTTTTAAATATTGCAAATGTATCTCTTAACAGAACTTAACAGAACACATGTAGTTATCAAAGTTAAAGATGTACTATGTATGTACTATTGAATATTTACATAAAGTCGAACGTACTACTTCGTTCTCGTTCTCTATCACCTAACTCGCCCAATTTCGGTTACCAGCTGGAGTTTACCTCACTGTTTAATGGTTTTTTGTCGTTATAGGCTGTCAGGGTTTTTTATTTTTTGCTTGTTTCGCTGGAGCAAATACAGTGTTATTTTGGAAAATGAATAGTAACTTGGGAGGTAGTCGGGGTCAAAAGATGCTATCTATGGTAGGACTTAGGTAATGTATTAAGTTATATGTTATTTTTTATTTCTGTTTCACATTATTTTAACGAATCTTACAGGTTGCAAAAAGTAAGTGATAGTGGAGAACCACAAAGGAAAGTGTGTAGTCTATGTACAGCCGTAAATTGCGAACTAACTGTTAGTTACGAAGTTTCCAGTTTTGACTCTGAAGGTAATGTTTGGAAGATCTGCGTTCTTCACTTGTATAAGAGAAATTTATTCTACTGAACATTTTGTTATTTTGTAGATGTCTTAGAGAAGGCACCCATAAATCAATTAGAAAACGAACAAACAATGCAAGAGATACCGGTGGCGAATGAGAGTGGAGAGTCACAGTCGAAAGTGTGTAGTCTAATTATCACCACAAACCTACTTAACTTCAATCATGAGGCTTCAAGTTTTGAACCCAAAGGTAACATTATTTTTATGTGCTTCTTAGAAAAATATATTTAACATTTTTTTGCAGTAATTTTGCCAGAATTAGTCAGCAGTGTATCAGGAAGTAATGATCACAATTTCTCTAGAGCAGTGTAGCCTATAGAACCTGAAGGTACAATTGACAACAAAAGAAAATAATAAAAAATTAACTATTGTTTTAATTTTCAGAACAAGTCCCAAATGGAAAAGTGCCGAAAGTCGATTCATCATCGAGTAGTTGCTCAGATTCTGAGGAGGCTTATTCATCAGATGATTCAGTTCAGGATCCTGATTATAGTAACGATTCATCTTCAAGCTCTGATAGGTCATCAGACAATGAGACTGTTATCGAGATAGCTATACAAACAAAAAAGACCAGGAAAAGAAAAGCGGTACCATCTGAATGGAAAAAAAGTTATGCTAAGCGGTTGAGAAAAGGACTGGAAGTGTCAGAAAGAAAATTAAAACCCCTCTGCAATGATAAATGCAAGCAAAGATGCAGTAATAACTTTACTGAAGAAGAAACGCTAGCAATATTTAATAACTATTGGGAAATGGCAGATATTGTTAAACAGCGCACGTATATTTCTCTCATCCAAGAGATTAATCCTAAATATAAATATACCCGTCAAGTTGATGGCAGAGCAACGAACCACGCATTTTATTTTTGTAACGGTAACAAGAAAATAAGGGTGTAAACACTTCTTTGTAGCGACACTGGGCATCACTAACCGCTGCATACGCACAGTAAAAACTAAAATCAAGAACAATACTTTGGGAGAAGACAATAAAGGAAAACATGCTAACCACATAAGAGTTTCTAGAGATATTAATGATAGTGTTCGATCTCATATTTCATCAATTCCAACAATCGAGAGCCACTATACACGTGCTCATTCTGAAAAGGTATACATTGAAGGAAGTAAGACAATTACCCAACTACATCGGGATTACAAATCAGAGTGTGAGGCCCAAGGAAAACCCTATGCTAACCTACCTATGTATAGGAATATTTTTAATTATGAATTTAATATAGACTTTTTTATTCCTAGGAAAGATCAATGCCAAACATGCGTTTCTTACCAAAACTCCAACGAAGACGAGAAAAAATCGTTAGAAAAGAATATAGCAGTCACATCGAAGAAAAGAATTTTAGTAGAGAGAAGAAAACAAGGGACAAAAGCAAAATCTCACCATTATTTCAACTAGCATGTTTTGATTTAGAGGTTTCCCTTCCAACACCAAATGTCCAAGTATCTTCGTTTTATTATAAGTCAAAATTATCGACATACAATTTTACAGTGTAGATATAACACCAAAGGGATAGGGCCCTGTCAATTGTTACATGTGGCAGGAAGCTGAGGGTAAAAGAGGTGCAATTGAGATAGGTAGCATGTCTATTATAAACTATCTCAAAGAAAAATCTGAGGCTTCCAATAGTGATGAACTAGAAACTAGGTTATATTCAGATAATTGCACTAGCCAACAAAAAAATACGTTTATCATTACTGCCTTCTTTTACACTGTGATCAATTATAATATAAAGTCGATAACCCATAAATATCTAATTTCCGGTCACACGCAAAACGAGGGTCACTCCTTAATAGTGAAGAACATTAAACGAGCATTGAAATCTGGCTCTATTTATACCCCATCACAGTATGTGAGGTTAGTGTAAACAGCTAAAAAACAGAAGAGTCGTTTAAAGTAATAGAATTAGCACACACAGACTTTTAAATCTAAAAATCTGACGGAGCAAACCTGTGCTAATTTTAACAAAAATACTTTGAGAGAAAACTAACGACTCTGATATTTCCGTCCTTAGAGTAGAAAGAGAGAACTTGGACTGCTTTTTCTACAAAACTTCTTTCAAGAACACTGATTACAAGGTAGTAGAAGTTATTAATGAAAGGCGTACAAGGACACCATTACATTTTGCACCTTTGTCAGAATTTCAATTTAAAAAAAGCATACACTAAAGCTATACCAATTACCAAGAAAAAATACGACGACCTTATGTTTTTATTACGAATAAATGCCATTAACAAAAGTCACAAACACTTATGAAAATTTGACATTCTAATAAAACTTGCGATATGCTCAAAACTTCTAATTCCCTTGAAAGTACCAAAGTTGATGTTAATTTTTAAGAATAAAATGTTTATTTTTGAAATTTGGTATTTTTATAAATAAAGTTAATGTTTTGCTATCTTCCTGGCTTTATTTTAATTATGTTATATTTGTATTAATAAAAATGTGTTGTTCTTGTATCATCCAAATGTTACAAATTTTAATGCAATTAATTTAAAACTGCAGTCTATGGTCTCGTCAACAGTGGCACATCATACAAAGTTCGATTTTCTGAAAAAAAAAGTGAAACAAATAATTCTCTATGAACTTATAATCCAAACACTAAACAATAATCGTTGTTAAACTACAAATTCCCGTTTATACTCTATTAATTTTGATACAAGTAAAATTGACAAAATTTATGAACTCAATTTTCTTCAATATTACTATTTTTGATGCCATTATTGTCCCCCGAGAGCGAATTACGTTCATATGAACTTTTCTCCATGAGATCACTTGAAGGATCACCTCCTAAAGCATTTTACATTATTTAGAAAAGACCCTGTGTAGATACTCATTTACATACAATTTCAATTAATTACAACGATGATTTAAAAAATACCGCAATAACGTCGGATAATTTACATAGATTTTTGTACTATTAACATTTAATATGTTTTTCAACTTATATAACTTTCCACAATCTGTGGTCTTTCTTAATTCTAAACAAGTCAACTACGATTGTTATTGTAGTATTAAAAGATTTATTTTCTCAGTGCAATATACTAATTTTATTGGTCAATTTTTGGGTTTTAACATGTTTAGAAATAAAATTTATAGAAGGAATTTAAAATGAAGTTTTCATAAGATATTATCTACAAATGAAACGAAAAATTGGTTATATTGTATTTAAAAAATATCCGAACTGAAAGAACTGCCTGTATTTATCTTTGAAAGGTCATCTTTATATTTAGACTTAACATTATATCTTTATTACTACATTTCAAAACAATTCCTCCAGCAGAACACGTACTAAATTTGCTTTAGATGCAATAGCATCAAATAAATCTTGCCCTTCTGTAAATTTCATGACCGAACCATTTCTCCTTTTAGAAAATGTCCACCAAGGACATTTTCTACCGTTTTCAGGAAAATACAATGATTTTCTAGGAATACTGCCACATCTAATTAAATTAAAAAAAAAAACAATAAATATTTTGAAAAATAATGGTGGAAGGGAGTTTCTTGGTGTTACATGGAAATTTTTCTAAAAGACATTTATGAAATGGGTGCCAAGAATTTTCATTTATTTATTTATTTAACGTAGGCCTATTTCCGTTACCAAGGCCAATCACTAACGCCAGAAGACGAACTACCCCAACCTGAAAATTTGGCGAACCTCTTCTCTATCGAAGAATAGAAATTTTCCACTTGCATAATATCTAATAGACAAAGGACCGACTGCTTTATATCCCATCCGAGGGATGCATAGCTTCTGCGTATACGCTGATATAAAAGCCACTAGAAGAAGGACGAGGTCGCTGAGTGTCACAATTAAAACAAGGTTTTGTTTGTGTTTTTGGAAAGATTGCTTATCGATTTCTCCTTAGCTGAGATATTTATTTTTATTAAGTTGGGCGCCACGTGACTTGCTGCCACGAAAGATAATATTAGTTTTATTGCTTTGGTATTTGATCGTAGAAATGGAATTTTCTCAAGGTCAATTTTTATGTTCTTATCCTCGTTGAATATTTCTGTGTGCCTTTGGCTACGATAGCAGAGCTGAGCAGGACATCAGCAACTCCTCTTCAGCGGTCCTGGCTTGATAGACCTGTTTCTACCTCGAAAATTTGTAGTTAAAAGATTTAGTCACGCGGCGTATGCTTTTTATTTATTTATTCGGGCTAAAAATAATTCCATAGGGGATCCCTGGCAATTTGTTTCTTTTAGCCTGAAAATGACTTTATGAAATACTGAAAATATTTTTTCAGTCAGCTTTGATGCAAAAATGTCTTTTTGGTTATCTGTAAGTGCTTTTTGAATTATAAAATTTATTTTTCCAAAATCGCTGAAGGCCATAAATAATTTTGAAAAGAGGGTTCTTTACAAAATTGAAATTTACTCGTGAGATCAGGTGTTTTGTGAGTGTAAAATTTTTTGACTAAGTCGTTATGACCAAAAATAAAATTTTTACGTTCTTTAGATGAACGTAAAATTCACAATCACAAAACTTTCAAAAAAATTCTTGAAAAATTTTTTGAAATTCAGCAGACTGGACAGCAAATTGACCTAGAACTCGGATACTAGCCTGCCCAAAAGGTCGCGCAAGACATCACAACTTTTCTTAATAATGATCAATTTGTAAAACTAAAGAGTTTGAGCAGTGTATCTTTTTAAGCTTAATGTGATTTTATTAAAATGAAAATAATTTAAAATTTATTTTCAAACGACTAGGTCGAAAGTTATTAAAAATTTAAAAATTAATTTTTCTATGTCCTGGTGGACTAACAAAATGTTTTGAATGAAATTTATTTTTTGTAAAAATTTTGGCTGTCGATTCTTAAAACTCAAAAAATTTCAATAAATTCTGAAACTTGTATGGCAGCCTAGTAAACACCCAGGAAACTAAGAACTAACCATATTTTGTTAAAGAAATGAATTTTAAATAGAGTGAAGCTTTGAATTTAAAACAAGTTAATTTTTTTTATATAAAATGAGGTTCGAGAATTTTCTCAAAAGCCTAGCCTCGCAAAAAAAAAATTCTGAAAAATGAGTCTTGAAGTATGCAAGTAAGTTACTTACCTGTCCTCGGAGATCTCAGTCGATTGTGGTTTTCTAAGTTTAATAAATAAAAAACAACGTAGACTTTTACAATAAAACCTGATGACGAAAGACTCCTGAAGCCAATATCCATGAATGATAAAAGCTGTTGAAGAAGTGCTTCTGGTTTTCTGTGATGGATGTTGTAAATATATTTTATAGGTGGTGCTGGGGAAGTAATTGTCTTAACTTGTCTTAAATTTTATATTTATAGGGGTTGTGTCGTCATTTATTGCGTTGTTAGCATGATGTCATGTTTTTAAAACTGCGTATAAGACCAAAAGCTACCCCACTTTGAAAGCTTCTGGCTTTTGTAAAAGCTCTATTTGCTACACGGTGTACCAAACTCCAATTTTACAAGATTAAATCTGGCGGTAGATTAGTCACTGTGGAAACAAAGATTGTTGCCTGAAATTATTATTAATTTCTTAAACTATTTTACTTTAATATTAATTACTAGTTGTTTTCATTAACTTTGTAAAAATTATTTTTTTAGGTGTGTACGACTTTTAAAATTTATATGATACTAATGCAGAAATTCAGCTTTTACGATTTTATGATGGCTTTGGCCTGTGATAATTATTAGCTTCTGTCGACCACTGAAATTTTGTGGAGCCTCTCGGACTGCGATAAAATCGTTCAGACCTATTTGTAATTATTATTTATGAGCTTCTCTATGAGTTTTGGACATTTTGATGTTTCCCAATGCATGGCGACGCCGGCTGTCGCACTTATACTGCAGAGCGGTTTTTTTTTAATGAAAATTTATTTTACTATTTTGGCTTTTAAAAATTTGAGAATTGAGATAAAAAATTGCGGTTTGAAATTTTGAATATGGTTTTTTATTCTTTATCTAATTTGCTAAAAAAAAGTAATGTGACATTTGATACTTTGAACCCGTGTATCGGTCTCGAACATTTTTTAAATGTTTCTAATAGCTGAGGGCCTTCTATGTGATCTGGGTGATTTTTTTGACGATATCATTTTTTTCGATTTTAGTACATTTTTTTGTAGAATTTTGGTTCTACAACATGAGTTTGGGTTACCCAACCAAATTATTAACTGCGACTACCGTTGCTTAACTTTCGCATCGAAATACGAGTATGTTAAGTCGGATCTACGCTCGTCCCTATTACAGGTGACTTGAACTAACAGATATTTCTATCCCTGTACTAAATACCCTTCATATCTCAATTGTTAACCAGAAGTGACAAGTACATTCCTTATAACATGTTTAGTAGTGTTGATTAGTGTAACACTACATTATGTATGTAAATTCGCAATTATCAATGAGTAGGCCTTTATTTTTTCTCAGCGAATGAATATTTTCATTACAGGGGCTAACAGCAGTTAAAACTGTTCTTTCAGTTAGCGTGGGAAATCCGCGGATATCCATGGTTTAAAGTCCACACCGCTAACTGGCTATGCAGGGTCAAGCACGAATTCGTCTTGAAGCACTCTGGGGTCTGGCTAGTTATTGTTTCAGTATTATTCTTCAAGTACATTTTTGTCTCTTTATAAATACTGTTAAATCCTTTTTTAAATTTTCTATGGGAGAACAAGGTGGACTACGAGATATATTATACTGTAAGGAACAGGATATCTGGAGATCATTTGATAACCCATTATCACTAAGCAGGATCAGATTTTTGTGACGAGACACCCCAGAAGTAATTTAAAGCAAATTTATTTATAGTATTCATTTAACAAGATTTGCCGCACATATAGGAAATCAATAAATCAAGTCCGGGTAAAAAATATCTTTTCCGTTTTCCATTTCTTTTAAACTGAGTAACATTAATATGTGATGTAAAGTGTAAATGTTTTATGACGGATCTGTAATATTAGG
This sequence comes from Rhamnusium bicolor, assembly GCA_029963845.1. Taxonomy (NCBI): domain Eukaryota; kingdom Metazoa; phylum Arthropoda; class Insecta; order Coleoptera; family Cerambycidae; genus Rhamnusium; species Rhamnusium bicolor. The sequence continues at coordinate 1,666 of JANEYF010004609.1, read as the reverse complement.
TTTGTAGCCTTTTTTGATAATAAAGCCTCTCAAGAGAATATCATATCTAAATGCTGACGGCCTCGAAAGGATAGTAAGCGGATTTGTCGGCAATGGTTTGTCTTTCGCAAACCCATGTTGACCGGCCTTTTGCCTTATATTAAGAGATTTTTCTTTCTACAACCTACGGCTGTATCCTTTACATCTAAAGATATGAATTTTTTTACGACATCGTGGACCGGACCGTTAAAGATATAAAATGGAAATTACGATAATCAAACTAATGATAGTATAGTGCAAGAATAAAGTTTTACGAGACTTTTATTTTAGTGTCCCAAAAAAATTTATACAGGAATGAGAAACACTATTTTTTGGTTCAGATATTTTTTAAGAGAAAAAAAATTGAAATAATTATTTTCAGTACATACCGCTTTTCAGATAAATAAGCAGGTATAAAGTCTAACATTCAGTGCTAAACAAAGATGTAAACCATAGAATATAAAAAATAAGAAATATGACTATAAACTGCATTACAACATTATAGTTCCAAACAAGAGATTGCTAAGGAGAGACGAGCCAAAAGCGGTTAACGAATGATAACATATAGTGCACAGACAGAATAGCAAATATCTGATTTTCAGTACGAGTCATGCCAATTAGTGTATCACTGTGTCGTAACCTATGACTTTTTGGTGCTGTTGTATGATTAATTATATTTCTCATTCATATACCATCTAGTAATTCCAAAATTTTAAAGGTTTCCCCCATAGCTGTATCTCCATTTTCATAAACGCAGAATCATTACCTACTTGTTTATGACCTAAGAGTTCCATAGTAGCATAGTAAGATATTAAGATCCTTCTTACATACTCCACACATAATCATGTATCACTGTTAATGTGGTGGGATATTTATGTTGTGCTGTTAAAACTCCTTTGACTTTCCGTAGTCACCTTCTACTTAATCTAAAGATTATTTTTGATTTTCATTTTGATGGTGCTTGGGCAAAGTACTTAGAATGTCTTCATACAAGCAATCGCATCCAGTGGTGTATTATTTGGGTAGTTCTCTTATTTGGTGTCACATTGTTTCGTCGTAGTTTCTTCAAATTAATTCCATTTCATTATAATTCAAACAAGCCGGCAAGAGCATTATGAACGGGAATAACTCCGAACAAGCTGAAGTTAATTTAAAACTATTTAATTGGTTCTTAGAAAACACATATTAATTTTGCACCCCCCGAGAGATTGAGTTTTTTCGCCATCATGAGAAAATATCCAAGAAGATAGAAGATTTTTAAATATTGCAAATGTATCTCTTAACAGAACTTAACAGAACACATGTAGTTATCAAAGTTAAAGATGTACTATGTATGTACTATTGAATATTTACATAAAGTCGAACGTACTACTTCGTTCTCGTTCTCTATCACCTAACTCGCCCAATTTCGGTTACCAGCTGGAGTTTACCTCACTGTTTAATGGTTTTTTGTCGTTATACATAATTTTTGGCGAGTCCAGTCAAGAAAACATTTTGTTTAGTGTACTCGTTTCAACACCATCTTGAGATAAAGTACTTTGACTATATACATAATCTGTCTCATTTTCCGAAGTTAACTAACGGTCGAAATACTCCAAAGCGTTTTCTCAGGAACGGCGTTTCCGCCGCCCCGGACAAAAAACAAATT
>JANEYF010004608.1:0-35591 GCA_029963845.1 Rhamnusium bicolor | reverse complement strand
AGACCACATAGACTTGGCGTATTGAGTATTTAGTACGGTACCGAGCGTGCCATAAATCGGGGAAGCGACGTGTGGTAAATTAGGTGGGCGGGCGCTCTCTCTGCAGGCCCGCATTTAACCTTTTCATATATAGCTATTAAATTGAATTCTTTTAAAGTATATTTATGAAGAAAACATAATACAATTATTTTATTTAAATAGTATAAATACATTAAGCAAATGTTTATTGCATTTTATATAATTTTAAAATAAAACACAATATAAGTTAACAATATTTTTTATTGATATTTTCTATTTTGTTCTTGACCGTCGATTTCAAATAACTTGATTTGTATTTCTTGGGATTCGGTCAGTTTGATTAATAAATAATTTTTTTCCTTCTTACATTTCAGTTTTATTAACCATCATTAGAGACTACAAGTTTTTACAAAAAAATATTTTATTTTACTTGCATTTATTAAAGTTTATTTTTTAATTAATAACTAAATTTACATCGTTCTGTTTGCTTCGAGTGTTTTGACGCAACTAAAGTTATGAAGTATGTTACAGTCTATCTGGTGTTTTTTGGTTTGTTTATGTTATTTGAGATAAGTCTTAATGTAGGTAAAGATTTTACAAATTTGCTAAGTGTTATGTGAAATTATGGAAAGATGCAAAGAAATTAAAATTATCCCCTTATAATTAATGTAACAAATTGAAGTATGTTTCGTTTAGATTTTCTATCAGTGCGGTTGTTTATTGTGTTGTTATGTCTTTTAATTTGCAGCATTTCATGTACTGACCGAATCTAAGAAATACAAATCAAAATATTTTTATTAAAAAAAATAACAAAACAATTAACAATAATTTATATTATTCCCCTTTAAATAAAGTTAATTTATTTAAAACTTGCCTTTTTGTGGTTTTTACATTATGAAACATTTTTGTAAAATGATGACCTCTAATTTTAATGTAAGTTTCTGAAATTGCCCTTATAATTTCAATAATATGATTGGTATTATTAGGGAAATTATCCAATTGGTGAATTTCTAAATCATTAAAAATATCTGAATTTTGAAACTTTTTTAAAACACTACACATAATTTTAATTTTTAGCTTCAAACCTATTTGAATATTTTTTTCCAGTTTTAAAATGTCTTAAATGTTTTTCTGTTTCCATACATATTTGTATGACATCAGATGACGGATAAATGAGACCACCGCGGTCTTTTACAAATATTAGTTCATGGAAATTTTCCCTGTTTATTGAAAATAAAGCGTTTATACATTCTTCACATTTTAACGATTTTAAAATTGATTTTACCACAAAGCCACTTATATACACTATAATATATTCGTTGTACTCCGACAACTCCAAAGAAAAATTAAAGTTATATTCAGTTTCAGGCATGTCATTTTCTAATATATCATGGGCTCTAAATTTATTGTAAGTTAAATTTATTTTGTCTATTGCAGACCTACAATTTAAAATAGAAATATTTTCCAAAGGAATGCAATTTCCAGAGAATGTTTCTTTAATTTGCATATGAATCAACAATTTTTTATATGCAGATTTAAATTGGCGGCTAGTTGGATTATTATTCCATCCCCCATGCTGTCTGATATTACAGAAAAAAAGAGAGACTATTTAAAATAAGTTACTTTACACATAAGATTAAATATTCTTCCTAATAAAATATTAACTAAGTATTTTAATTTTTATTATGTAGTAAAATAAATATAATAAAATCCGTATGAAAATATTCGAGGTATTTTTTTAAATCAAATGTATTATAATAGCATGCATAAAAATAAATATAATAAAATTCGTATAGGTATAGCTCTTTTAAAAAACAATGGCATTAAAATACCATTTTATACAAATGTCGACTTAGTTTTATGTTTGTAAACCACCGAGTTGTAAACTAAATAATTTGACCCAATTTACTACTCCAGTCCTGCAAACATGCTGGAGCGCAGGTACAACATGGCGTAGGCAGATTGCTTAAAATTTAAATTAAATAACAAATAACTCCGTAATTACTACTTACTGAAAAAAGGAAAAATTTTCATTTACACTGGTACCGGTGTCACTTCGGTTAGGACACACTTCAACAACACATTTACCCTTTATTACATACAAATATCTCATAAACAACAGATGTTTACAGCTCGATTTCATAAATCATTAGAGATGTGTCATTCGTGAATGATTCGATCTTCAGGATTCAATCATCTGAAAGTATTGAATGATAGAATCTTTTTTGCGGCGAACGATTCGGTCAATCGCGGATTTTAACATCGTTCGCTTTCGTCTCACCTAGGTGAATGCTTGGTTCTTGGTTCATTTGCGTATTGAGTGAATGAGAATAGTGAATATGAACGACGACCGAAGATCGAACCAACTCGACTAACAAATGAATGGTACAGGGCTTTCATAAATGACTATAAGACTTTTCGGGTGCAGTGAAGTTATAACCAGTTGTTTTGACCAATCGGTTTTCATTGGATAAAAGTAATTTTAATTTTGAATTCATCCAATCAGAAACAATGTGGTACTACCCGGTTAATACTATTTTTACACCCGAAAAGCCCTTATGTCGTTTGAGTGCGAAAACATGCAACCAACTATACACGATGGTATTATAGTAAACAGAAATTCCCTAAACCCATTGGTGTCCCAGGTAAAACAAACGAATCATTCAATATGGTATTCCATCATTGTTTATGTCTTGTATAAATGCTTAATTAATTTACTTGAAAATATTTATGCCATATTTATTATTTCGCTTAGTTTAATAGTAATAACAACATAATGAATTTAAAGTTACCAAAATATAAACTTACTTTAGACAGCATAAATCCCTTTTTATAGAAGTACATATGTTTTAAAAGACGTGAATTATTGCAAAATGTGAGGGTGTTCTATTATTTTTTATTTAATTATTGCAGGAATTTTTGGAATCAAATTATTTTTTATCTCATATTTAAATTTTAATTGGTAAAACTCGATAATATAATTATTATTTGCCCAGTTCAATCAATGAAAATAATTTGAAATAAACAATTTTTTTCATTGCCACAGCAAGAACCACTGGGAAAGAAAATTAATTGCATTAAGTTATACAGAAGATTTGAACGGAATACGGTCCCAATGATTTCTCTACTAACAAAAAACACGACACTTTTAAGGAACAAACCGCCGAACGCCAGCTCCAACATTTGTGATAATTAAGAAAATAACATAAACAAGTCTATAATATATTATTCTCCGTTAGTTAGTATATACCTACATAATTGATAGACATAATATTCATAATAAAGTAAAAAGAATGGTGGATTCAGCATTCGGCGACAACAAAATAAACAATAATTGTACTCGGGCTATCGCCCCTGTCAGACTTGCACGGCCGAGTTGAGCAAATGATTGAATTGTATATTGAATGATGAAAGCTAACCAGTCAGAGAGTGAGTTAAGGCAAAGGCGCACAAAACTGCGCATTCAATCATTTCAATATTGTTCAGTTAACGACTGGCTAGAACGATCGAATGATAGATACAAAAGATTCGATCTTTTTGATTATCAATCACTGATCGATCGAATCCTTGTAAAATGAACGAATGACACATCACTATAAATCATACTGATCGCCATGCGACTGCTAGGCACCAGCCAGGCTCCACGGTGGCTTCATGCCTTGGTTCCTTGCAACAAGTCTATGTGGTCTGTGGCCCAGTCTTTTTCTGTTCTGTGGTGCCCAGGGCAGAGACAACCTTATGTCTCTGCTCAGGGAGCCAAATGGTTTTAATCCGAGCCTGAAGGCGCCAGCGAGATTCAGTCTCTTGTGGTTTGTTCGGCTGTCTAAAGTCTGTTCACATAAGCTTTGCAGCGTTAGCCAGGATAGGGAATAAAATGCGCGCAGATGATTGGTGCAGACGGCAGACAGATATACACCACTGCAAAGTTCCGATAGCGGTTAAATCAAATTTCATTGTTTATTTTATTTTATAGGCATCGGCAGTAGTTGAACGTTTGTAGATTGTGTTTTAATATAAATTGAATTGAGTTTTCGACGACTAATATTAATATGTAAGTATTAAACCTAATTGTTAATGACCAATATATTCCCTTAACCTTACCTAAAAATAATAATACGTCTTATATTTAAGATAGACGGTCGACAAAGGATCGAACTGCGAGCCCAGGTAAACAGTTTTTTTATGTGTTCATATGAATGAACGCAGTATATGGTGTATATTTTAATCACTTTTTTTACACAGGTTAGTTCAAAATGCAGCATATTGCTTGCTAACATTGTTTAAAGCAGAAGTATGAAAATTGTGCAGCAAAAAATTTGTTCCGCTCTAAAGCAGGTAGAATTTAAAATTGTTTTATTTTCTGACATTATTTTTTATGGGTACACAAAATAAAAAGTAACGGAAATTTTTAAGATGTTTGGCTTTCTTATAGCTAAATCGACCATTTTTATTATAGGATGTTCTTATTTCGGCGTACCAGTCATTTTAGTTTATTATTCAAAATTTTAAAGAAAATATGTCAATTTTATTTTTGTTATTTTGTTTATTTCCACTGCTAACCAATAAAAGGCATTTCTTATTATTGTAAATAAATTTAAGTACACTCTGTTGAAATATTTTTTCCACTGATTCAATAAACCTAAAAGGCGTTTATCTTAATTCTAATTGTTGAAATATTTTTTACGCCTGATAATAAATAAGTAACCCACAATGATATATTTATTATTACGCCTGGATATAAGCAATTTACAATACACTCGCTACTTTGCTCATTGTAAATCGGGCTCACTATATAAGTCCAACCCACCACTGCAAAGTTTAAGTGAACAGACAATAGTACAGTACACATACAAGTGTTGCCGATTTGCGAGTAATTACTGGCATTTGCTAAGAATGAATAGTCCTACCAGTAATCTTGACAGGAATGACTTAAAACCAGGAATAACATTCTCAGCGATGATGAATTGCTAGTAACTCCCAACACTTGCTTTTTTTATTAACGGATCACGAATCACAAAGATTGCTTAAATCGGTTTGAAGAATTTCGAATCACGATAGGTGTCGTCGCTAGAGAATGATGTATCACGCCACGCCTCTTTACTATTATACTTTTGACATACCTATAGTCATCCTTGTCTTATGATGCAAAATGACGTACAATGATAGCATACATTGATGGATCCGATGACTCGAAATATTTACCTCTGTTATTTTTGGCACTTAACAATATGGCAAAAAAAGATGCAAGTTGCATGTAAAGACTGTAAAGAACATAAGTAGTGTTGAACAGAGAAAACAAATTCGTATTGGGATATTTGGTAAAAAAGGAAAACAAATTTTTAGTTCTCCGGTTCTCCATAATCTTGTTGTCGTGTTACTCGAATCATTTTTTATAAGTCCCTACGAAATAAAAATTTAATGGCCTATAGATGATCTAAAGGTAAAAACCTTTAGGACAAAGGTAATACACATCAAAATAATAAAACTTAACCAGTAAACTGCCGGGAATTGCGAAGAATGCGATATTAAATTTTTGCCAGGGAAATGCCAGAAATGCAATAAAGTTTCGCCAGTAATTTCGTATTGAACTGTTGGCAATACTGTACACAGTGTCTATCAAGATAATTCTTCCACGTTACAGAATAATATGTGTAATAAAATTTTTTTAACAAACTTTCATAATTTTTTTTTTGATCCGAAAACTGTTGGGCAACTGTTCTAGCCGTTCTACATGCCACAATTTATTTTCCAATAAATTGTACAAGCTAACCGTAAATATATTTGGGTACGTGTAAAACAGAAATTGTTTCAATTTATTGTTTACAATAAACTGTAAAATTAGAACTTGTTCTAATTTATTGACCAATTTTAGGGTTATTTCGTAATATTTTATATTTATTTACTTATACCAATCTCATAATTTGTTGGTTATGTTTGGTTGATTGTTTATATTTTGCACTAATTCCAAAATGGTAAAGAAAAGATGCGTCGTTTGGTTAATAAAAAAAAGTCTTCATAGTGAAAGCAGTTGTGTTTTCACTGAAATTTTCATTACAAATTTAAACTTTAGTCTTAGGTTAAGGTACATTTACAACTAAGGGTACATTTACAACCAATTCGGTATGGGCACAATCTGCTGGTGGGTTGTAAATTGGGTTTTAAGCATATCTGGTTGAATGTATTTGTTTACAATAAAATTTTAAGTCGGCACGACCTTGAATTGCACTTCAGGTTTGAATTGGATGCTTGCAAATCGCAAATATTCAATCCAATTGCGGCACGAATTTCAAATTGCGCATGCGTACTACGACACAAATTTATTGTTTATATTTAAAATCGGTTTGTGATTTGAAGTTGGAAGATTATATCTTTTAGTATTAGAAAATATGATGTTTTTAGAAGTTATGTTAAATAATTGTAATTATTTAATCAAACTGAATTTGCACACACGTAATATTAAAAAATCTCAACAGATGGCAACTTCTAACTCATTGTAAATGACCTAAATTTTATCTCGGCACAATTCACAATCTGTCAGTAAATTGTGCCTGTAGCGAATTGGTTGTAAATGTACCTTAATTCGCTACAGGCACAATTTACTAACGGATTGTGAATTGTGCCGAGATAAAATTTAGGTCATTTAGGTATAATGAGTTAGAAGCTGTCATCTGTTGAGATTTTTTAATATTACGTGTGTGCATATTCAGTTTGATTAAATAATTACAATTATTTAACATAACTTCTAAAAACATCATATTTTCTAATACTAAAAGATCTAATCTTTCAATTTCAAATCATAAACCGACTTTAAATATAAACAATAAATTTGTGTCGTAGTACGCATGCGCAATTTGAAATTCGTGCCGCAATTGAATTGAATAATTGCGATTTGCAAACATCCAATTCAAACCTGAAGTGCAGTTCAAGGTCGTGCCGACTTAAAATTTTATTGTAAACAAAAAACATTCAACCAGATATGCTTAAAACCCAATTTACAATCCACCAGCAGATTGTGCCCGTACCGAATTGGTTGTAAATGTACCCTTATGTTTTTATTTTGTTTATACTCTAAACAACAGAACAACTGAATTGACAAACTGATGTGTGACGTCAGACGCAGAACTCTGTAAGGGCATCTGCCTGTGACGTCATACATTAAGTTTGGAGTGTAAACAAAGTAGCACCTGCCGATGAGTTGTAAGTTGTGAAACATTTTTAATAGAAGTTTGTTCAAGAAATTTTATTGTGAAATATATTGTACTGAAATCTGGAAGATTCGCAGGGATAACTTTATTCCTTCGAAACATTCGCGAGTTTGTAAAAAACATTTTAATCCTGACGATTATGTGTTATCAAAAGAGCCTACACTACAGAAAATCGTAATAATAATGCACAGTCGTTGTTTTCATCATGCTCATGCTTGAAATAACCTAACTATAATGACATAAGACACCTCTGATAGGTACAATAATTTCCTTACTGAGCAAGTAAATTACTACTTTCCCCTTTTGCCATCATTGTGTTAAATGTTTTTCAGCTAATTTTTATAAAAAATTACTAAAAACCCGCATTAAAAAGCCATAATAAACATTAACGTTCAGTGATAAGTACCTTATCCTACAGTAGCGCCTCTTGTGGTGAATTCAATCATTGTTAATACTCTAAACTGCAAAGGTTACCTGACTGATGCAGATTGGCGTCATTACATTCAAAAAGCATAGGATTGGAGGTGTGAAGGACAGTGGCACGTGCTTCCATCCTTCGATCGATGTTTATGATCGAAGCTTCCATCCAAATCGCCTGGGTTCAAAACCAGACAGGACCAAGTCGATGACGTCGGTGAGCGTGAGAATGTTAAAAATACGGAAAAGTGAGGATTCGACAATATTTTGAGCTTATCTGGCGTCGTTGATTGACCTTGGTAGCGCAAATACGTCTATGTTAAATAAATGACTAAAAAAAAACACGCAACATGCCTTAATTAAAAACAGATGTAACGAAAAAAATAAAACACGTTTTTTGGAAATTAAGTACTTATGCACTATTCTGAAAAAAAAAATCGACTTAAAAAACTAGAGACGCCCCTGTGTATTATAGTATTGATTTGAGATAAGCTTCTGCGCTCTAAATCTCTTATCATTTTCTTGCTTTCGACAATCGGTATACCGCTCCTATTCTAGAATATGTGGTGCTAGTATTCGAGCAAACGTTCTATGAGTAGAAAACTTTTGTGCATTGGCGCTTGCGGGTTTGAAGAGTAATCTTTGGTTTGAAAAGTTGTTCTGTGGTTTGATTGGTTAGAAAATATAGTTGATCTGTGAGTTTGAGGTTGAATTCTGTTCTGTGGGGTTGAAGTGGCGTCTGCAGAGAAGACGTGTGTTTTAATTTTATCTATTCTATTTACAAGTTAATCCTGTGTTCGCGAATAAGTGTGATGTTCCGTGTTTACTACTTCTTTTAAGGGTTCCGTGCATTGTTTATAGGTTGACACGTGTGTAATAAAATATCGTTTACAAAAGTCTTTAAAAATCATCATTTTCGGTTTTTGGGAAATATAATCATGCCTAAAAAAAAAAGGGATAAAAGAGGTAGGTTAATATTCCTTACTGCTGTAGAAATTTTAAATTTACAAATTTAACCTTTAATATATTTTATTTCAGTTTCTTTAACAAAGCTAGCTAGAAAGGGCTTATCTGGAAAACAGAAAACTGTCCTTGATCTCAAAGAATATGTGGAAAAATATACGAGTATATATATGTTTACAGTTAAGAACATGAGAAATGAAAAAATGAAAGAAGTTCGTGAGCAATGGAAACCGAGTAGATTTTTCTTCGGTAAAAATAAAGTCATGATTCTAGCATTTGGTAAAAATAGACATAATGAGTTTGCAAAAGATTTACATAAGGTAAGCAAATACTAGGAAATGTAGTCAGAAGCGCATTCAGTACCAAATATTTTAACAATCTGCATCCTTATATTTAGTGCCCTAGAAAGAAGACTCAAATACAATGACGTCTGTCTTCGGTACCAGTTATGTCATTGTAGTTAAATTTACTATATTGGTTTAGGGGCCTTACATTTTATACACCTGCAGTGTTCCCCTCTTGCAAATTTCATAGGGTTTTTTGGACTTCGTTAGTATTTAATGGCAGACATATTTTTAGTCTAAACTATAAATTTAAATTTTAAACTCCCAATAAAAATGAAATTATGTTTGAGTTGGGAATGCTCATTTGCTTTCTGTGCCTGTGGGATGTTGAAGTTAAGCTTTTTTGTTATAAAGCTTAAGAAAATATGGAAGAGGTAATTTTCTAGATTAATGGTGCCGGGATTGTAATATCAGAAACAAAAGAAATCGTGAGTGTATTAAGAACTGAATTTTGAGTTTATACTATGTTTAGCTAGAGGAGACATCTTACTGATTGTTCACTGGATTTGAAATATATCCATGTAAATGCATTTATGCTAGCAATAATGGGCACTGACATTGCATGTCCCTGATTAGAAATTTAATTGCAAGACATCAAATTTGAAATCTGGGACATATAAACAACCTAACTTATTATTTGCCAGGTGAAACAAAAAACTAAATATGTGTTCCTTAACTGTTTTTGATTAACTGGTATCTTCCATTTAAGTTGATATTTTCATCAGGTGGTCAATATAAATTTGTAAATCACTTTAAATTTTTTCTGTTCATGATAACCAAAAATAAAAACAATTATCTTTCAAGTTGTAGATTTATTAGGCGAAATTACAGGCCCAACTAATATCTATATATTTTTATAAGTTTGTAATACAAGTTTAGTGTTTTTTTATTTATTGTTCAATGAAAGTTAGGTTTTGAACTTAAAAAAAAAACAGACCACAATTTTGCCTACTAAAGCTATATGTGAAGTAAAATGAGGTGATTCTTTTTATTTTTGATTATCATGAATGAACAGGAAAAGTTAAAATGATATACACATTTACAAATGTTGCCTTAAAGAAATTTCTTCACGTCACTTAAAACAAGTTTTAAATAAACATAAGTACCACATCATATCTATTTGAAAATTAGAAGCGGTAAAAAAAATCATTCACGATAGTTTATAATAATATAAATAGGAATTATATTTTTTATTTCAGTTAGGAAGAGAACTAAAAGGACAGTGCGGACTATTGTTTACAGATACTCCAAATGAAGAAGTGATGGAATGGTTTTCAAATTTTTCTGTTGATGAATTTGCACGATCTGGTTTTAAAGTAAACAAGACTATCAAATTGGACGAGGGACCTTTACCACAATTTCCCCACGCAATGGAACCATATCTAAGAGAGAAGTTAGGATTGCCTACAAAATTGGATAAAGGTAAAAATAAAACACATTTTGGAAACTCATTTTTACTTGTTGTCTTTTTAGGAGTTGTTACGTTAATTAAAGATTTTGAAGTATGCAAGTCAGGAAATGTATTAACCCCTGAACAAGCAAGAATATTGGAATTATTTGACCATAAACTGGCTACATTTAAATTAAGATTAAAAGCAAAGTGGACTAAGTTGGAGGGTTTTGAAAAACTCGTAGAGCAGGATGAAGAAGATGAAGAAGGCGAAGATGATGATGGAATGGATGCTGATGATTAATAATTTGTTTTTTTTTTTTTAATAAAATGAAAAAATAATTTTTAATGTATAAAACCTTATTTCATAGATATATTTTTTGTATTTATGCATATTAGTCATTTATTTGTTAGACTATTGTTCCTAGTTATAAAAATCGAGAATCTTTGGAAATCCATAGAAAAATACAATGTATTTACCTACACAATTTGTAAAAAAATTAATTATTTTTTTTTTTTTTGATTTTGGTAGGAATGTAGTATAGATGTTTTAAATAAATATTCAAATCAAAAAAAAATTATGTTTTATTAATGATATTTACTAAGTTAACTTAGAACTTTAATTTTTATGTTGTATATGCAGATGTGACCAAAACAGAATGCCAATGTAAAGAAAAAAATGTCCTTTGCAGAGAATTATTTGATTATTCGCGAAAATCAAACAAATGAATAACTCGGTGATTTACCTTGGAATACCTACAAAATTCATGTGTGGTGAAAACTCTTGGTCAAAGTTTGATATTTTTATTCATATGTTTCCTGTCATCACTTTTACATGTTTCTGAATTTTGTAGCTTTACCGAGTTATTCATTTATTTAATTTTCGCCAATAACTTGTGCATTAATACCATCATTTATTTTTCTCAACACCTCTTTCACTGTGAGCAGTGCAATTTTACCTCGAGGCAAAGTTACAGTAAACATAAAAGACAAGAAACACAAGTAGGTAGTGGGTAATTTGTGATTGCATATGAATTGATTGGTTAGAGTTACAAAAAATAAAATTTTCGAAAACAAAAAAAATGGGGTGAAAAATTTTCCTTCTGATTACAAAAAAAAATAGTTTGCAAAGATTTTACTAATGGTCTAGAAGGAATCTGGGGAGGTTGCGCATTTTTGTAACTTTTTTTTAAATTTTTTTTCAATTTTTTTTTGCAAAATCCTTCAGTCAGTACTGATAGTCGTGCCTTCAAATATTGCTTGGGTTCCATGCTCCAATACTGAGATATGGTCCAACCCTAAATTTAAAAGCCGCCACTGGATGAATGATTACTAATCAATTATGGGCAACTAAATTTAAAAAAGACGTAACATTCTTTTTTATTTTATTTAATTTAACAATGAAATTAATATTCATTCTGAATAAAAAAGAAAAACAAAAATTCTCATGAAATAAATGTGTTCCTAACACTGCCATTTTTTTTTATTATAGATAAAAAAATAATGAAATGTTTTCAACAATAGGTTATAGTTATGCCCCATAAAACATGCTTAAACTATAAACAATAAACAACGAAATAAGAAACAAATGAAAACATAGCAACAAAATTATTGCCTCAATTTGGAATTTATTTTTAAATCGTTATATCGTGGTGCTCCCTTCTGAGAGAATATATCAGCCGACTATATGAAAATAGTCTCAACGGGAACAGAGGATGCCATTGACAGATTAATCATATTCATGTTGTACAGCGAACAAAAAGATGGATAGTAGTCAGCTGAGCAGACGCTTGATGCTGGACCGATTGAATAGTATTAATATTAGGCTTGCGATGATTTTATTCACCGATTAAAAGAAGCAATCAGTGATTGAAAGGCAATCATTGATTGAAAGTCAATCATTGATTTATTAAAAAGTAATCAGTGATTAAGGATAAAAAGTGCATGCATGCTAGCCTGGGTGAATAAGATTAATGATTAACTATAATAATCAGATATTAGTAATAATCATTAATTATTGTTTTCTGATTAGCACAACTGCGAGCGGTCGCTCTAGGCGCTAGATGGCAAGGGGCGCCAAAAAGCCAAACGCGAAAAATAATTTAAAGCGTAAAATAAAATTTTGATGGCGCCTTTTGAGAGGCGCGGGAGCAGATTTTATTATATAGTGACTGATTGAAATTAACACCAAATAATAATTTAATTATATAGCAGTAAAATCTTTCTGAGTGTTAAAGAAGCAGAAGTAGACTAATTAGAGCTACTTAATTTAATTTAAATTCAATAAGTATTGATATTTGCAATAAAAGTTGATTTTTGAAAATTTTTTGAATTATTATTTATTTAACATAAAACCGAAGTAGAATTAACGTGAAGTGAAAGCGTCGACCAAAGGGCGCCCAAAAATAATCTCGCTCTACCCTGATCAAAGGCTAGGACCGGCGCTGGTTCAGAATTTACCAATTAAACGTCAGGAACTAATGGAGTATGTTAAAATAAATGGACTTTCTTCAGAAAACATGTAAAACCGCATAGTTTCTGAGACACAGAGGTTCAAAGTTTTTTTTTAATTGGTTTTAAGTTAATGCTAATTAAGAAAGTTATTTTAACGAAACTTGCTTGGCAAATCAACAGTAACAAAAGTGTGTTTTCCAAAAAAAATTTGCTTTATGTTATAGAACCTCATACTATATATCTTACTGAAGAATACAATATTCAACGCAAATACATAAAATATATTGAAAAACGCGCCAAATATCCAGTACAGCAACATTACATTACATTTGCTAATTTATACAGTGGCGGAGTATTCGGTATTTTAATTTTTACCCTATAAAAAATAATGATACGCCACTGGATAAATTAAAAATGTTATTATTTTTAATAATGAAGAATTCTTGACATTTTTGTCCAAAAAATTGGTTCGGAAATCGTTCTGCTATACAGGGTGTACCAATAAAAACTCCCAGGTGAAATATTTCGGAAACTACTAGAGATATTTGAGTTCTGTAAAAGCCCATTGCTAGAACGTATAAATAGCTTTAGTTTTGATACAACTGGTTTTTTAATATGTTAAAGGATAGATGGCGCTGCGCTACAAAGATTTTCTTGGGTGACAGGAATTTAGAAATGTTATCTATGTTAAAGAAAATTTAATTTCAATTAGATTTCGTTATATAAAAAAAATTCGAAAAAACAACCGTTTTTGAGAAATTTGAGTTAAAATGTTAGCTATTTGAAAAACTAATATCGCCTTAACTTTCTTACGTTAAATTTTAGAGAATAGTTCGTTTGAAACTTTCTTCATAGAAAGATAGTGTGAATAATGTTTGCCACATTACTGTTTTTTACAACTTAGCAATAAAGGAAATAACAATGAAATAAAATATTTATTATTATTTAATATTTCCTCTATTGCTACTATAGTTGCACTGGAAAAAATGTATGAAACATATTTTTAATCAATATCGTTTAATAAAATACATGGGCGGGTGCTTTAAAATTGTAATAAATGGTTTAACCTGAAGTTGAAAAAAAAAAGTTTTATTGCCACATTATTCACACTATCTTTCTATGAAGAAAGTTTCAAACGAACTATCGTCTAAAATTTAATGTAAGGAAGTTAAGGCGATTTTAGTTTTTCAAAAATTAAATATTTTAAACTCAAATTTCTCGAATTTTTTTCATATAACGTAATCTAATTGAAATTAAATTATCTTTAACATAGATAACATTTCTAAGTTTTTTGTCATCCAAGAAATTCTTTGTAGAGCAGCTCCATCTTTCCCTTAACATATTAAAAAACTATTTGTAATCAAAACTAAAGGCATTTAAGTATATGTTCGCTAGCAATGGGCTTTTACGGAACTCAAATATTTCTAGTAGTTTCCGAAATATTTCACCTGGGAGTTTTTATTGACACAACCTGTATTAGGTAATAAACCGATACAAACGAGTTGGTGGCGCGGCGGTCGAACTAATAATTTCTAATAAATAACAATGTATTGCATGGCGGCCCCACATGACACGCGAACAGCAGCTAATAATGAGTGGACTGTACTGAATATATTATCTGTTCACTTAAACTTTGCAGTGGTGGGTTGGACTTAGTGAGCCCGATTTATAATGGGCAAAGTAGCGAGTGTATTGTAAATTGCTTATTTCCAGGCGTAATAAATATATCATTGTGGGTTATTTATTTATTTAGGAGTAAAAAAATATTTCAAGGCATTAGAATTAAGATAAATGCCTTTTAGGTTTATTGAATCTGTGGAAAAATATTTCAACAGAGTGTACACACGTAAATTTATTTACAATAACAAAAAATGTCTTTTATTGGTTAGCGGTGAAAATAAACAAAATAAAAGAGTAAAATTGACATATTTTCTTTAAAGTTTTGAATAAGAAACTAAAATGACTGGTTACGCCGAAATATCCTAATTTAATAAAAAAATTTCGATTTAGCTATAAGAAAGCCAAAAAGTCTTAGAAATAATGTCAGAAAATAAAACAATTTTAAATTCTACCTGCTTTAGAGCAGACCAAATTTTTTGCTACACAATTTTCATACTTCTGCTTTAAACATATGTTATGCTTCTCTCTATCTTAATATAAAGCAATATGATGCATTTTGAACTGACCTGTGTAAAAAAAGTGATTAAAATATATATACCTTATTATACTGCGTTCATTCATATGAACACATCAAAAACTGTTTACCTGGGCTCGCAGAGCGACTCTTTGTCGACCGTCTATCTTAAATATAACACATATTATTATTTTTAGGTAAGGTAGGAATATATTGGTCATTAACAATTAGGTGTAATGCTTACATATTAATATTAGTCGTCGAAAACACAATTCAATTTATATTAAAACACAATCTACAAACGTCCAACTACAACCGATGCCTATAAAATAAAATAAACAATGAAAATTGATTTAACCGCCAGCGGAACTTTGCACTTGTGTATATCTGCCTGCCGTCTGCACCAATTATCTGCGCGCATTTTGTTCCATATCCTGGCTAACGCTGCAAAGCTTATGTGAACAGACTTTAGTTGTTCTGTGGTGCACTACTTAGTATTGGAGCATAAGACCCAAGATATATTTTAGGGCATAACTATCAAGACTAAACGAAGAAGTTTTACAGAAAAAAATTGCGACTGAAATTTGGGAAAAAAAAGTTGAAAAAATTGTGTGCCTCACTAGGTCATTTTTAAACAGTTTGTAAAATATTTGCAAAGCATTTTTTTTCAGAATCAGGTGGAAAATATACTGACAGATTTCTAATTTCATCAAAAAATATTGCTTTTTTATAAAGTTACACCGTTTTGAAATATTATTTTTAAGATTCATTTTTCACTGTATGGAAAATATTTTCCAAATTTTCTAAAAAATAGCCTGACGAGGCACACAAATTTTCCCACTTTTTTTGCCAAATTTCAATCGCACAACTTCTTCATTTAGTTTTGACAGTTATGCCTTCCTTAAAGTACTGCTTGGGTCACATGCTCCAACAATATATGACAAACCCTAAATTTCATCAACCGCCACTGCCCATTTTACTTTTATTAGTTAGTTCTACGAATAAAATTGAGGAATGGAGTATCTTTAAAAACTTTTTATAGCTAAACATTGTAATTTAAAAATTTTTATACTAATTCCTCTTTAATTGCTACACTATTGTATGAAAGAGTACTTACTTCTCGATAGTTTGAATAATTGTTTTTATTAAAATATCGCAGATACTTCCAGATAATGCAGATTTAAAAATGTGTTTAAATTTATAACTTTGCATAATGGTTTCTGAATCAATTTTTTTGGCCAAAGCTTTGGTTTATGACAACAATGTTACGAATACGTTTTTATTAAGAAATAACCGATTCTTAAAATAATCAAAATTTGTTAATTTATCCAGTGGCGTATCATAATTTTTTACAGGTAAAAATTAAAATACCGAATGCTCCGCCACTGTATAAATTAGTGAAACAAATATTGTTTGGAAAACGTCACTTGTTACTGTTGATTTGCCAAGCAAGTTTCGTTAAAATAACTTTATTCTTATCTTAATTAATAAAGTTATTGGTAAGTTCTTAAACTTATATAAACTTATTTAAAACATGTTAAAAAAAAACAAAACTTTATTCCTCCGTATCTCGGAAACTATGCGGTTTAAGAAATGTTTATAGAAGAAAGGCCGTTTATTTGAACGTAATCTATTAATTTCTGAAGTAATCCGTAAATTCCAAACAATCCTGTATAGTACTTCGCAGCACAGTTGGTAATAAAAAGTAAAATCAAAGAGGTTATTTTAATTTTTAATTATAAGACGCAACGTTGAAGCGAATATTATCTTGACATAAAAACTTTTTAATACACTACTCATGAGTTTACAAGACTTATTCAACATTCAGATATTCATTAAGTATTCAGATAAGTATTCAACTTACGGTTTTAAATCCCGTGACGTAATATGGACAACTGATTTCTGCTAGTGTATCTGCTGGAGTGTATGGCCAACATAAAATAGTGTCCCAGAACGGACGACACATTAAACCTGCAAATAGAGCATTTTATTAATATAACCTCTTAAAATTATACCATATACAGTAAAATTAGAATTTATGTGTTCTACTATATCTCGCTTATACTGCCCTCCTAAGCGCAGGGGTGGTAACTGGCTTAACTACTGTTTTGAGATATTTACGATTTTAGTCATTTGGCTTTGCCATGTGTATTAGGGGTTGTAACCAAATTAAAATATGTTTAGATAGTTTATTATATGTGCTGATGCATATTTTTATATTAAAATTTACAGAAAAACATATATTTACAATATAAAATGTAGATACGGCCTTTTTGGCTTAATATTTATATTAGAATTACTAAGAGTTTTGGGCGTAAATAGATACTGCTAAGGATTTTTATCATAACTAGAAATTATAATATAACCTATAATCCTGAAAATTTTTATTAATAAAAACAATAAATTGTAAAAGGTAGGTAACTCTAAAACACTAAGGCAATTTCGCAGTATCTGCTGTATTTACTGTTTAATTACCTTAGCAATTGTTATTTACCACTAAACACCTTAGTTTTTTAAACAACAATTGTAGATACGGCTCGTAAAAAATTCTTAATATTTTATATTTACAAATGAACTAAGCTTTTAAAACCTTATTATTAAGTACATTAAATGCCTATGGTATATGAAGGAACCATTATTACAATTTTCAGAAAAATATCAGTTACCGCCTCTGTGCCTAGTAGGGCAGTATAGTTATTGTGGAAAATTAAACTTGTTTTTGGAAGAAATATGATACTTCCATTTCTATAGGTGATAGAGTAGGACATAGTAAAAATAATTTTTCTCAGAATAAATTGAATTTGTAACGATTTATTTTAATCATTAAAACAACCACAAATAAAATTAGGTTTAGAAGGCAAAATTTAGCAAATTGTTGTTATTCTCGGTAACGCAGTAAGTGTACCTACAGCCATTTGTATGATTTGGATATGTCATGTGTTCTTTGTCGACTATACACATGGTTCATAAACAATATATGAACCGTGGACTATACAAACACTTTATTATATATGGTAATTGTAAATTTGGTTGCATACGTAGCATATTATTTGAATTTCTAACTACTATAGTATTTTATCGCCTAGGCAGAGCTGGGCAAATACTTTGAAAAAGTATTGAAATACTGAATACTAAATACTTTCTAAAAATTGAAAGGATTTGAATATTAAATATTTTCAAAAGATAAAAATATTTAAATACTAAATACCAAAAGTAATTAAATAGTTTAAATAAGTATTTAAATACTTTGAGAATATTTAAATACTTTGATAAGTGATTTTGAATGCATGCATGGTTAAGTGTAAAGTGTAAGATGGGCAAGATGTCGTTTAATGGCTAAACTTCGCCGAATTGTATTTTCTATTATTGTTTTATGTCCATAGAAATAGATCAGGAACAAAAAGAATATTTTGATTTTTTTTTTCAGTTTTATTATGAAAAAATAAATATATAAATTAACAGTCATTCTAAATAAAAAACTTTTCAATATTAAAGTACCTATAGCATGATTTAACTTTCGTTTTTAAAAGTTTTAAATCAGGTGTTGGTCTCCCGTTTCTAATAATATCCAGTTTATCTTGAAACGAATATGTTGAAAATCCCTTCTTCAACAAATTGCACACCATACAAACGCAAATAATATTTTCCACAGTGCTAGGACCAGCTTCCATATTGAATAAGCAATTCTAAAACTGCTTATACGCGCACTAATGTTCAACGTTTTAAAAATCACTTGTCGCCACACCACAGGTTCAGAAACACCAAAAAAGTTTTTACAAATATAGCACAAAAGCTGAGAATAATACCACGAAGATTAATATTAAGTATAATATTAAAATCGATATTAAAATCTATAAAACAAGACGCATTACTATGCTATACAACTCAGATATCAAGATTATGAAGTGGAGATGGGATGCATTTCAAGAAGTTGCTTATCAGTTATATCGAAGTCGCGCGAGTTCCTGGCTCGATTAATCGAGTGCGTCATCGTTACGGTTTTAGCGCGCAACATCTCAGCTGTTGAAATACAGGGCTGTGTCTATTGAAATTGGGTAAAAGTAAATTTTAATGATTAATATATGTGATAAATAATAATTTTGTTCTAATTATGTGTTTGTTTTTTAATAATCCCAAGGGAAGCACTGCTTCCCTTGCTTCCATGGACCGACCGCCCCTGCTGTCTATGCTCTCAACCAACTTTCTGGGAATTGAATTAAGACTGAAACTGAATGATGCAATGTCAACGTATTTATTAGCTACATAGTGCATGTTTTTTTGTCTTGAAAAGTTCAGAACCTCTCTGTGCCTGTCTCCCTGATGTGTTTGATTATATTTGGAGTAAAGTATTTAAATACTGTTGGAAAAGAATTTAAATACTTTCTAAAAGTATTTAAATACTTCCCAAGTATTTAAATACTTTAAGTATTTATAAATACTTTTAGGATCATTTTCACAAATACTAAATACTAAATATTTCAAATAAAGTATTTGCAAATATAAATACAAATACTTCTTGCAAAAAGTATTTAAATACTCGGTATTTAAATACTTTCTAGTATTTAAATACTTAATAAGTATTTATAAATACGTATTTGCCCAGCTCTGCGCCTAGGTGAGGCACTTTTTTTGAAATATGAATTTTCTAAGGAGAAAAGAGAAAGTAAATATCTTCTATCGAATGTTTTTGGTTTTGCCGTTGTAAAGAAAGAACGGGGGTAATATTAATTCTGAACTGTTCTAGTAAAAGTTTATCAAGTGCTGCGATTATTAATTGTTCCATATTATTATTTTGGGATTTACTTGTTAAGCTATAAAATATAGTTTCCGTTTTGTGTGGAGGAAGTTTCTGTAGAGCATTTTAGTTGAGTTTACCGGAAGCTATTTCTTCGTTGGACGATTTAATTTGCCAGGCTGTAGGTATTCCCTCATTTTACTTTGCCATAACATCATAGGCCTTTGGTTGAGCCAGAGTTCATTTTTCGTGTGGGAAGAAACCTTCCAAGGAGATAACACCTTTTTCCCGTTTGTTTTCAGAACGTTATGTAATAAGATATTTTATTTTAGGGTTTTAAGTAAGTACTAGTTTTCAATTAGTGCATTGTGGTTTGATTTACTAGTTTGCAACGTTTAGTGTTTAAAGTTTACTATCGTTTAAAATTTTCTGATGCCAAATCTCGTCTTGGAAACTTAGTTATCTGTTTTGTCTTAGATTCCTAAGATTCGGTGCGAAAGAGAGAGACAGAGTGAGGTAGATATCTGGTTTCTTGCAGAGAAAATCTGGTATCCCCTGGTGATTGTAACAATTTGACATAAACCTCAGTTAAGATATGCATGCTTTATTATTATTATTATTTCTTATCTAATTAGTGTTATTAACGTTATCATATTATATGACTCGCTGCATACCATAACTATATTATAAATATAAGCCGTATGTACAAATTTAAGTTTTAAAGTTTTTGCGCTCAAGTAATCCGTTTTTGTTATTAATTTCTTATAAAAGATTTACATTATCTTTATGTATGTATAATCATTTTAAACATCATTCGCTCCCTCTCCGCGCACTCACTGAGCACTTTTAAATACACCAGGGATTCAATAGTGCCACGCTACAGCCCAAGTAACATTTCACCAACTACCGACTACTTTTTCACTAATTCCGACGTCAGAATTATTATAAATAGTAGGTAGTCGAGACTTAAATTTTGTAGTTGTAATACGACGTCGAACCAAATATAGCGTCGACCTCGCAAACTTACTGCTTAAGTCCGGACGATTTACCAACGCTGATTTGCCGTTAGAAAACGATCGATTTAGTAAGGTTTGATATGTTTTCAAGTCATTATCCAACGTTGATGAGACGTTGACAACTGACTAAAATAGGTATGGTTATATTTTGAATAACTTACCAACGTTGATTAGACGTTGACAGCTGACCAAAATAGGTATGGTTAAATTTTGAGTAACCTACCAACGTTGGGTAGACGTTGGTGACTAACTGGATAGGTCAAGTTTGTTATGAAACACTTGCCAACGTTGGTTAGACGTTGGTTAGTGGCTTAATAGGTTTGGTCCTTTTTAGTTATTAACCAACGTTGGTTAGACGTTAATGACTAATTTAAGTAGCCCCGATTACTTTTTCGGTAATACACCTACTTCGGTATAACGTTGGTAATCGACTTGATAGGTAGCTACATTCATCCCAAGTAACATTTTACCGACTACCGACTACTTTTTTACTAATTATAAGGTCATAATTATTACAAATAATAGTCAAGTAGCGTCTTAAATTTTATAGTTATGATACAACGTCGGAGAAACGTAGCTTGAACCTCGCAAACCTATTTACATCTAGCACATTTACCAACGTTGGTTTGATGTCAGAAATCTACTTAATACGTTGAATGTGTTTTTAGATTATTATCCAACGTTGATTAGACGTTGGTAACTGATTAAGTAGATTTAGGTAATTTTTGGGTAACATTGCAACGTTGGTTAGACGTTGCTGACTGACGTAGTCGTCTAGCAACGTCGGCTGGACGTTGGTGTTAGGCTTTTGGGCCTTGGTCTAACATAACCTCAAAATTAATGTCGATAATTCAGGTATTGGTAGATATTTAGTAAAGATTTATACACCAACTGCAACAGACGGTCGATATTATCGCGATTGTTTAGATTGAACGTTAGTGTTAGTGCAGATTTCTGCACCAAAGCCTACTAAAAGTTAGTGCAGGTAAATTGTTTGTTTCTGTCTTCTTAAATTATTTGATCTATCTTTATATATATTATTTTTAAGTGTACCTCATAAAAATCGAGGGGTGTTAAATCCGCGCTTTGTGGCGGTCATAGTATAATGCTACTGCTACCCATCCACATTTAATATAATATAAGAATTTACTATAGAGTCACCACCTTTATTTGTTAAGGTTTCGGGAATCCAGAAGTGTTCATTTATTCTATTCTATGCTATTCTATTCTATTCCAGACAAAGTAAAATTAGCCTCGTCTGTGAAAAATATGTTTATAATGAAATTATTATCTTGTTCTATTCATTGTAAAAATACATTATACGTTTTTCGTAATTTCGTAATTGTTAACACTCAATTTTTGGGCACACTAAATTTATAGAGTTTAAATTCATTTTTTTTAGTGCGTTTTGGATATATCCGTAGCACATCTCAAGAACTGTACTCCATCTCTAATGCATTTTAAGGGGTTGTTCAGTAAAATGTAAATATTTACTGCTTTTTTCTTCGTTTTGCTTTAAAATTTCTTTTTAGTTTTATGCAACATCTAAATTTTTTTGTAAGGTATTCAAAATAAGTTTTATGTGAACATCTAATCTGGGGTCTTTGATATAAACGTTTGATGTTAATTACTTCCATGTGAAAGGAAATGTACATTTAGATACCAGAGCATTTTTAATCATTTATTTTTATACAAACTTGAGAATATTATTTCGGTAATTTAATAACGTTTATTTGAAAGGGCTATCCATATATTTAAAAATACACAGGGTGTCCCATTTAAAAATGTAACTTATTGAGATACCCTATATATTCATTAATACACAAACTCATATCACATACGAAGATTTGATGGAATATGCTACCGATCCGTTTTTCATATCTTTTTCTAGCTATACTTTTAAAATAAGAATTGGGTTTAAAATGTATAATTTTCAGCTGATCACCCTGTACGTTGTACAATAAAATATATGTTTTTCATTTTTATTTTTTTTGTTTTTTTTCCCCAGCAAAAAATATAACTATTGGCTTTTTTTACAGACAAAATTTTTAGCAGCTCTGGTCGACCAATAGTCCACGCCTTTGTTAAAAGCCAGATCGGTTCTGAATGTGACTAAAAATCTGGAATACTATATAGTAGTGTTCATTGTCCTTCTAACAAACTGATTTACAACTTTAACATGTTCGAATTTGTGCGTGTACCAATAATGTTATTTTTAATTATAGCTACTTTGTTCAATAAAACTAAAATAAACATAAAATAACATTATTGAGTCAGTCGTACTGATCATAATATGCATATTATCTTTTTTATAATCCAAGTTTCAGCGTTTTGGCAAATAGCCGGGTAAATAATTGTTTAAAAATACTTATCTGTGATAAGTTTTTGTAAAAGTTAGAAATAATAATGAGCAAAAATTTCGAACGTTATTATATTTCATTTCACTCCATATTTTAAACATTTTCCAAGAAAAGGATACCTACCTGATTTGTTTTAAATTAATATTATATTTTTGACAGGCGCATCCGCCATAATTTGAAATGAATAGTGTTTATAAATCGTTGTGTCTTTGTATTTTAGTACCGCTAGACTTAGTTGTATATGCATGCTAATATACAGGGTGTCTGTTTAATGCTTCAATATACTGAGATGTTATGTAAATTCTTATGTAAAAATCACTCTGATCAAACAACAACTTTGTTATCTAAAAACGCCTCCCTGAAGAGTTACAGCTCCTCAAAGTTACAAAGGCAAAATCAAAAAATACGCCATCAAATCAGGATGTGTTATATCTTTTCCTTTCTTATCGTAGGAGTAGGCATTTCTGAGAAAAATAATAAAAAATGGAGGATTACATTTGAGTTATGCATTAATGAGATATGAAAACACCAAAATCTGCAGTAGGCAGTTTTCAAATTAATTCATTTACCTTTGATATTGCCTTTCCGTTACATAACAATTAGTAAAATTTTACACAAAAATGTCATATAATCAATATGGTTTGCACGAATTAGCCGACATTCATTTGGTTTATGTTGAATGCTATTGTAATTTGTCTTGCATCTGTAAGACGCAGTATATGCAAACATTTTCCAATCGGCAAATACCTCAATCTAGTACAATTGCAGCAGTTGATCGACGTTTTTGAGAACAGAGTATTTTCTTTGCACACACCGGTGCAAGCGATCGTTCCAAGTCTGTACTGACTCCAGATGTGGAAGACGAAATTTGGAATCTCGTATACGAAAATCTAGGTGTCTGCCTTAGCAAAATTGCGGTACAACTTAACAAGTCGAAAGATATTGTTCACAGAACATTGAAAGAGCAACAATTAAAACCATTTCATGTTTATCGTGTTCATGACATTTTGCCACAAGATACCCTCTCGGTTTTATGGTTAGAATAAAGTTTACTATAGACAATTTTTTTTCAAAACTGTTATTCACCGATGACTGATGAGTCGCATTTTATCAACGACAGTTCTCTATTAACGTTTGTGCTCGTATTGTTGGGGACCATATTATTGGACAAGTTGAATTATTTGCACACTTCAGTGGCAACCACTATCTTAAGTTTTTATAAAATACACTACCAAAATGAATAGGAGACATACTTCAACACCTCAGAAGAAGACTTTCTTAGTTTGCATGAGACATGCATATATTTTTTAAATACCAATTTCCAGAACGCTGGAGAGATCGTGGCCCTGAGGCACCCGTAAAATGGCCAGCAAGGTCACCTGACGTTATTCCACTTGTCTTTTATTTTTTGGGGTTGTATTAAAATTAAGGTGTATGC
The DNA here is from genome assembly GCA_029963845.1 of Rhamnusium bicolor. Taxonomy (NCBI): domain Eukaryota; kingdom Metazoa; phylum Arthropoda; class Insecta; order Coleoptera; family Cerambycidae; genus Rhamnusium; species Rhamnusium bicolor. The sequence goes on along the minus strand of JANEYF010004608.1, from coordinate 11,117 downwards.
AACTCCGGGTGTGTTGTGTACAATATATTTTCTGCAACTGTTCTTGCTTCTCAAAAAACTTTTTAACAAATTCGTAAAATCAAATGACAGATGACAGACCATTACTTTCAAAGAAGACTGGATTAATCAGTTTTAATTTTTATCATATACTAATGTCAACCAAATTTGACATAAGGGATCGGTAAAGACTTTACCGATCCCTTATGTCACCTCACCGGGCTGGACCAGTAAATATGTATTTTACACTCAAAAATTTTACCAAGAATAGTTAACTCTCTAGGTGAAAGTCAGAAAAGTCATTTATCTACGTCGATTTGAACGTAAATAAATTAAAAAGAAGTGTAGAAAATACCATGCTACATGATTTGTTGAGGAGTTTTGATATTACATCTCTAATAAATCAGCCAACCATGATTGCACCTAGCGCTCTTAATATATCACAAACTGCAGTTGATTACATGGTCAAAAATAACACTTACGTTACAGTCAAAATCACCGATCCTGGCATATCAGACTGCTCTGCACAATTATTAAGCTCAAATTTTGATGAACAAAGCAATCGACAAAGCAGAGAACCAACTAGTAGTTATAGAAATATTAGTCTTGCTAAGATAAAAATTTTCAAGTTCACTTTTAGAGATGCACCTTTAGCCTTGTTGGCCAATTTTGATAATATACTCAATATAGACGAATATTTCGATGTATTTTGGTCCCACTTTGAATGTAGTTTTCGAAACTGCTTCACTGTCATTTCTAATAAAAAATGATGGAAAATTTAAAAGCAAAGAAATTTATTTTTTTCGGAAGGATTTAAAAGAGGAGTCCATATATTTAAAAAACTTAAAATACTTAAGAAAACAATTTAATAAGGAAAATCTAAATACTTTATATAAAAATAAAAGAAACAATATGAAATGAATCTGAAGAAAGAAAAACAATTGTATAATAAAAACAAAATCGAATTATCTGCAAACAAAAGAAAACCTTATGGAATATAGTAAACTTAAATTTGAATAGAAATAAACAAACCAGAGGAAACATTACACTAAACCACAATAACACTGTCGTCATGGACTCTAAAGAAGTTGCAAATGTTTTTGCAAATCATTTTTCCAATGATATAAAACAAAACTTGATTACCATTTTACTAATTTATCTACTAAATATACTACCAAGCGTAACAATCTGAACACGACATTCTTTGAACCAATCACTGTACATGAGGTAAATGAGTATACCTCTACTTTAAATTAAATAAAATAATGTATGTTTATCCCACCACAAGAAATGAGGTAAAAGAAATAATTTTTTTCACTAAATAATAAACAATAATTTACTAAAACAAATATGTTACTTTATACTTGATCCTCTAACACATATAATTAATGAGTTCTTAAGCAACGGAGTATTTCCAAAAAAACTGAAAATAGCGGTGGTTATACCTGTGTATAAGAAGGGAGATCCACGTTCAATCGAAAATTATCGACCAATTAGCCTATTATTTAGCTTTGCAAAAATCTTTGAAATCGTTATGCACAGACGGCTTTCTAATTTTGTTACCAACAATAATATACTAACAAGTACTCAACATGGATTTCGAACTGGAAGGTCAACTACCACAGCTATTTTCAGCTTTGTTAGTCAAATTTTGCAAGAGCTAGATGAGGGCAATATCGCTGTGGGTATTTTCTTAGATCTGTCAAAAGCTTTTGACCGTGTCAATCATGCCCTTTAAAATTGGAAAATTATGGAATACGCGGTACAGCATATAACTGGTTCCAGTCATATTTGCTAAATAGAGAACAAAAAGTTACAATTTCAAAGGAAGGGATTAAATACAAATCTACATCATAACCCACTACAGTAGAAGTACCGCAAGGCAGTGTATTGGGACCTTTACTTTCTATTTTGTATATAAATGAACTGCCAAAAAGTTGTAGATTGTGAGTCACTCTTATTAACCAATTATGCAGATGATACTAATATCTTAATAACTGGAAAGAATTTTGAAGAGGTTGAAAGGCTCAATGAAATTAACATTACTATGGTCATTAAGTGGTTTGAGGAAAATTCCCTTGTTTTAAATATCTCTAAAACTAACTGTCTTACTTTCAGACACTCTAGAAATAGTAGTAAGTACCCAACCACATTAAAACTAGACAATCAGAATATTGAGTTTGCCACATCCTCAAAATTCTTAGGTGTCACTATTGCCGAACATCTCAACTGGCAGAATCATATTCAGGAGCTTGGTATTAAACTAAGTAAATCTTGCTATGCACTTAAAGAATTAAAAAAAGTAGTAAGCAGGAATACCTTACATACAACATATTATGTAAATTTTTATTCTATAATGAAATATGGTATAATTTTCTGGGGTGGTTCTCAAATTCAGTCTATCTTCATTATCCAAAAAAGGGCAATAAGATTAATAGCAGATCTTAAGTATAGCCAATATTGTAGAGGAATATTCAAACAGCTTAAACTATTGACATTATCATGTGTCTACATATATGAATGTTTGGGTTTTGTTCAAACTAACAAGAGTTTATTTACAAGTGATTTAAATGACCATACACATAACACCAGGCAAAGAACAAATTTTTTCTCTCCCTGCCCATAATTCTACACTATTTGAAAAGGGATGCTATTATCAGTGCTTAAAATGTTTTCGGATGCTACCAGAAGAAATAAGGAATATAAACAATACTGTCAAATTCAAAAAAATTGTGAGAGATTGCTTAATATCAGTCGAACTATATGATACCAAAGAACTAACACCTAGTGTGTTCTTAAATAACTAAATGTTTATTTTATTGACCTTTTACAAATTGTGAGTTTGTTAGAAATATGACATGTATATACATATTTTTTTTCCTTTTAAGTTTGTTTGTGATATTCCTATATGTATATGTATTTTTGTTTTTGCTTTTTGTTGTTTTCGACATGTACTATACAATTTTATATTGTCACTGGTCCGTAATAAATCTATCTATCTATCTATCTATCTAAAAGATGTCATACTAGATCTGCTAATAAAAAAACCTACCGATATTAACGAAGTTCCGATTAAATTTATTTATTTGAACAATAGTAATATTTAATTTTGAAATAAATTACCATAGATATACGTACATCAAACACTTTATTAAAGCTGAAAATAATTTGACTTATTTTGAATTTTGCCTCAAATTTTCTGACATTTGTAATTTTAATTTATCTTGCACATAATAATTTCATTAATTCAATTTATTGCAATAATAATTAAACACAATTTTATAACACAAAATTTTTTTATATACCCCCGAGAAAGATGAAGAATCACCTAAGCACTATAAGGTGCTTGTTTTGTGTTGTTCTGCTTGTTTCATATGGGGAATTCTATCTAATATAGTATAAAAGTAAGTGAGCAGCATTAAAAAGTAATAACAAAATGTATTATGCGTAAATAACTAGATAATAATAAATAGTATGTAGTAGGACAAGCACTAAAACACAACAGAAACGAACGTGATGACAATTAGGATATTAAAAAATGTTTAAGAATGTTTTGATTCTATCGAATAAAATGTTTTATACTAAATTTATATCTACTTATCTTTATTTTTTTAAATCTGTAGGTAACTGATTGTATAGTTTAGGACCAAAGCAAGAGACTGATGTATGAGTTTTCTTAAATGGTATATTAATGGACAGATTCTCAACAACTCTGGTTTCTATTAAATTTTAATAATGAAATGGAAACTTATTATTTTTACCGACGAAGATAAAATATTGAACAACACACGTTTGATTATGGCTCAACGAACTCGTTTAAATATCGCAGAACTCAGCTTATCGCCTCATTCTGGCAATCAAACTCGTTTCGTTACGAGTTCCGTCTGCGACCGTGAAAAACATGAATTTGTAATTGGATAACTGTGGCGTTATTAGAGAAGCAATGAATATGAAATTTGAAGGACATATAGATGAAAGTTCAATCTGTCACTGCGTGGGATTTTTTGAAAAAAAAAAATTTAGATGTTTTCTACCATTTTTCAAAATTTCAAAATATGAAAATTGAAAAACTAAAAACACAGCGACATAGAATATAATTACATACACCACCAAAAAAAATTTTTAAAAATTATTTCCACTCTAAATATTTTTAATTGCCTGACTCTTTTTCCGATTTTGGTATACAAGGAGCAGGCGCCCTCTACAGAAGAGTCGCGCGGTCAACTTTACGTGTATTCAGTGTGATTTATGGTCTCGTTTACTACTAGTATTCTAGTAAGTAATGCAGCAATATTCAATAAAAAAAGAAAAACGTCATTGCAAATATAATTTATTATATTTTATTTTGTATGTACAGGATAAGTCACATAACATGTTTATTCAATGTCATTTTTTGTTGTTACTTCTAAAAATATTTTTCAGTGGTTTTTATGTAATTTTTCTGTAGATTTTAAATCTAAGCTCAAATTTATATTTTAAGCAAAAATTTACAGGTTGATCAAAAATATGTTTTCTTTTAAATTTTACACTGTGCATTTTTCGATAATTTGACGGAGTCTGTTCAGGATTCACCGACTAGAATGATATTTTTTGTTTTATATTTTTTCTCTTTATTATAAATATTATATATAGTTAATTGTCCCTGTCTCTGTTTGTCGTATTTTATGAGTATTGCCAATATATGTGACATTAAATTCCATTATTAAAATTATCCACGCGCGCATTCTTGGTAGTACAAAAACCCTATCTCGGCTCAACAAGCTGCACCGCTACGAGGGAGAGAGAAGACGTTAGTCTACCATTACTCGAGTACGTCTCTGAATTAACGATATTAAAACTCTTTTAACTCCGGGCATTGTGCGCTATCTTTTTTAGCTAAAATTAAGTGTTTGGCATAACCCCGCCCCTACAGTCCATTGCCGCTCCTTGGAGTTCCTACCCCAGATCACTGGGATTCTGTGCCACTGAAGAACAACCAGACCATCAGCCAGAAAGGTAGGAACTGTATTACCAAGATTTGTTTTTTATCACGATATTCTCATCCATTGCCGAACATAAAGTTGGTCCAGTCGAGCTAACGGATGCTCAGATTTTTATATAAATCAATTAAATCATATATATTGGTAATAAATAAAATTTAGTTCAATTCAATAAAACACAGACAGTCGCAGCGTTTTTTTGGTTTGTTTTATAGAATCTTTTTATAAAATCTTTTTGTCCACATTCTCTAAGTCAGCAGGTGTTGTTTACATGTCGACTGAGTGTTTAAAGGACAAATAAACATTTGAATTAATTTACCTATAACATTCTTATTGATAATTAGTTCGTATTGGAGTTTCATTTAATTCAATTTTCAAATAATTTATTTGTCAAATAATCATAAAATAATTGTATTATAAGTGGTTTGCTCAATTATATTTTTAATTAACCATGACTTCTACTGCAAATAAAATAAAACAGTATATTGCCCTTCGGGACGTGAATTATAATGAATTAAAAGAAATCAAAGCAAAATCTGAACTTGCACAGGAAGATGATAAATATCACCTGTCTTTTAAAATCTCTTTTAAACGTTTTGAAACTATTTATGATGAATTTAAAAAAAATCATGGTAATTTAGTAGCTTTATATGCTATTCAGGAAGGTGCAGATTTAGAAAATGTTGAAGTAGTAAGAGTCTCTTTTGAAAGAGACTGTAGTATAATACAAGAAATTTATTGTGAACTTTTTTGGAGACATATCCACTATTAAGGTAGATAACTTATCTTCACGTAATATTAAACTCCCCAAAATTGAGGTACCTAAATTCTTTGGGGATTACAAAAAATTTAAGACGTTTTTTGATATTTTTAATTCATTAGTACATACTAATACTGCCCTTTCTGATATAGAAAAATTCACTCATTTATGTAATTCACTGGAAGGTCCCCCTTTAACACTAGTACAATGCACGCCTATGACGGGAGATAATTACGTAATTGCTTATAATGCGTTAAAGGGACGCTATCTTAACAAATATTTAATCGCAACAGCTTATATTCAAGAGCTCGAAAATGCTCCAAAATTGTCAGACAATAATATCAACTCTCAAAATCTAAGGCAACTTTTAGACACATTCAATGAAAACCTCGCGGCTTTAGAAAATATGAATTTTCCCATTGCAGAGTGGGATTTTATTTTATTTCGTATGTTACTAACACGTTTAGACTCAAATACTCGCGGTCGTTTTGAACTCGATCAAGATTCTGATAAAAAGAATTATTTTCCCACATTTGACTCTCTCAAAAAATTCGTTTTAAAACAATGTAACGCCTTTGATGCTGTGGACATTGTTTGCCCTCAAATCAGAAATAAAAGGCCCGAGGTAAAGGTTACTCCAAATCACTCGTAGTCCTTTTTTATAATCATTTAAATTCAAAATCACGCACTACCTCATTTTTTGCTGACACTAATAAACCGATTTGTAATTTATGTAAAGCAGCGCATTCAATTTATAATTGTCCAGTATTTAACAATAAATCTCCGCGAGAACGCTTTGACTTAGTAAAAAAACATAATTGGTGTGTTAATTGTTTAGGTACGAAACACACGTCCAAAAATTGTGCTTCTAAATCTTTCTGTCGTAGTTGTAAACAGCGTCACCATACTCTTCTCCATTTTACAGACAACGTTTCGAATAGTACTAATCCTACTTCAGATCCACAAAATGTGACAGAGTCGCCTGCCACTCCGGACATGATATGTCTTCCTTCTACTTCACACACGGTAAATAGTTTTACAGGAACGGTTCCAAATAACAGGGGTGTGCTTCTTTCTACGGCACTCGTCGAAATATTAGATGTGCACAATAATTATCAAAAAATTCGCGTGTTATTAGATTGTGAGTAGTCAAGTAAATTTTATTAGTCAAAAATGCCTTAATAAATTAGGTTTAACTCGCTTTAATTTACCACTTTCGGTTCACGGTGTAGGACAAATGCATATGACGTCATCCTCGGGAGGCGTCACCTGCACAATACGGCCGGTAGGAAAAATCGAACCGTCGTTTACCATCGATGCTGTTATTCTCCCCAAGATATGTAATGAAATGCCTAGTGATAATATGTCAGTAAATTCTATTCCTTATCTAGCTAACTTGCCGTTGGCAGATCCATTCTTTTGGGACACCCGGTAATATAGATTTATTATTAGGGGCAGAAATTTTCCCTCATATTTTAGAAAATGGACGTCTTACCGGTAATACCAATGAACCATCAGCTCTCCACACTATATTTGGGTGGATTCTCATGGGTCCTGTAAAATACTCTCGACCTGAATTACACTCTTTTTTTTGCACATCTAACCAGGTATCGTTAGAAAACACGCTGAAAAGATTCTGGGAAATTGAAGAAGTACCCCCAGTGTCTTCTTTGTCCCAGGATGAAATTCTCTGTGAAAAATTATTCACTGACACTTGTCAGCGAAATGATACCGGAAGATATGTAGTCTCTCTCCCATTCCGCGATATTGTACCTTCTTTTGGTGATTCACGCTCACTTGCCCTGCGCAGATTTCTATCACTCGAACGTCGTTTAATAAATAACCCCACGCTGTATACGCTTTACTCTGAATTTATGCAAGATTACTTAAACTCTGGCCACATGGAAGTTTTAGATACTCCCGGTCAAACACATAATGCATACTATATTCCGCATCACTGTATTTTAAAACCCGATAGCAGCACCACCAAATTAAGGGTGGTATTTGATGCATCAGCCAAAGCTCCTGGCTGCATTTCCCTGAATGATTCTCTTTTAGTAGGCCCTAAATTGCAAAAAAAATATTGTAGCACTTCTTTTAAATTTTCGCCTACATTGCTATGTTTTTGTGGCTGACATAAAACAGATGTACAGACAAATTCTGATAAATCCTAACCACAAAGATTTTCAACGCATTTTATGGCGTTTTTCAGTTAATGATCCTATTCACGATTACACATTAAATACGGTTACATATGGAGTCTCATCGTCTCCTTTTTCTTGCACCTTACTCTCTTACAATTATCTCAAGATGAAAATCAAAGTTTTCCCGTGCCGCTCAAGTTTTAGCTACTGATACTTACGTTGATGACATTGTTACTGGTGCCAGTACACATGAAGAAGCTCTGTCCCTTCAAAGGGAACTTATTCTTTTATTAAAATCTGGCGGGGTTTGAACTTAGAAATGGGCCAGTAATGACCCACATTTATTATTTCACCTTCCCAGTTCGATTTATATAATGCTAACTTCTCATTTAATTTTGAATCTGAGAGCCCCCTCAAAATATTAGGGCTACAATGGCACCCCGCTAATGATTCGTTTGTATTTTCCGTCACTGCCATTGACAATGCCTGCACTAAACATATATATTGTCAAATTTGGCTCGAATTTTTTGATCCACTCGGTATACTCTCACCTGTAACATTCTTTGTGAAATATTTAATACAACAACTTTGGTGTTTAGGATTAGACAGGATCAATCTCCCCCAAATAGTATTTTACAAATTTGGTACAGGTATATTTCAGAAATATCATGCTTATCCCAACTTAATTTACCTCGTCCTCGCGTAATAAATGAAAATTATCAATTATGTGAAGTGCATGGTTTGCGATGCTAGTGAACGAGGTTATTGCGCAGTTATCTATTTGAGATTAATTAAACCAGACGGTCAAATTTCTATTTATTTTATGTGTGCTAAGTCGAAGGTTAGCCCTAAAACGTATTTCAATCCCTCGATTAGAGCTGTGCGCCACGAGTTTTGTTATCAGACTTGATATTTGTTGTTTGTGACACGTATCAAAATAAACTTAAAATTAGTAAACTCTTCGCTTGATCAGATTCTACTGTAGCGCTGGCGTGGATAACCTCCTCACCCCATAAGTGAAGCTCCTGTCAACAATCGCGTTTCTTATATAACCAAGCATTGTCTCTCGCTACGTAATGGTCATGTTCCTTCCTCAGAAAATCTCCCGCGGATTGCGGTTCGCGAGGACTTACACCCCAGAAGATTATTGAATCATCCACTGTGGTGGGAAAGGTCCTGACTCTTCCATACTCACCTCAAACCAATTGGCTCCCGTTTTCTGTCCATTGGTTCTTCTGTCTGTCCGCCTGATGTGACGGAAGGAGAAAGAGAAACTCACTTTAATCACGTTCATTAATTTAGGTTAACTCGATTCTCTTCTTCAAAAATACTCATCTCTTTCGAAAATTAAACGTATTATCGCTTATATACTACGATTTATTCACAATTTAAAATCTCCGCGTGATAACAGAAGAACTTAATAATGTCACACACTTTGAACATCAACTCGACTTTGTTCACCTTAGAAAAACGAGTTCAGCACACTGCTTTCAGAGAGGATATCGCAGATTAAGAAAACCGCAGTCCTGTTTCAAAATTTCTAAGAAACTTAAGTCCTTTCCTTGATCCACAGGGTGTTCTCAGGGTCGGCGGTAGGTTACGTCATTATAAACTTGCTTACGATCAAAAATATCCTGCTTTATTACCTCGGTGTAGTCGGTTAACTGGTCTTCTTATTGAAGACATTCATAATGCACATTTGCACCCCGGAGTTCAAACTGGCCATTTTTACTGGCACAAAATTTTTGGATGCTCTCTCCGAAACGAGCTATACATAAAATTTTTGTCTCGATGCTTTAAATGTTGGGGAGACTCAAGCCGGTGCCTTTTCAATCCCCTATGGGGAATTTACCCTCCGCTCGTGTTGCTCGAAGATAAGCTTTTTCTGTAGCCGCAACCGATTACGGAGGGTCGGTTACCACCACGTTCAATAAAGGTCGAGGTACAGAAGCTCATAAATAGTACATTTGTCTTTTCATTTGTTTTAGCCACTAAGGCGATACATTTAGAACTCGCATCCGATCTAACCACCGAAGCGTTTTTAGCCGCCTTTCGACGTTTTATTGCTCGCAGTGGCCATTGCTCCCACTTGTACAGCGATTGTGGTACAGGTATTAGCGGGTGCTAAAAAATATATTACGCAACACTTTGAAAATGCCGCAAAAGAAGAAAACGTTCAGTAGCATTTTAATCCTCCATCCGCACCACATTTTGGTGGCCTGTGGGGAGGCGGGCGTGAAATCTGTCAAAACGCAGTTGTCTCGAGTCATGGGTGAGCAGAGTGCTTACATATGAAGAGCTATACACTGTTTTTACGTACAAATCGAATCATTGCTTAATTCTCGCCCTCTTTTCTCCTCTATGTTGGGATCCTATTGATCTATCGGTGCTTCACTCCAGGTCACTTCTTGACCCTCGTACCCTTAACCACACTTCCTGAGGAGGATGTAACCCATGTAAAATTAAACCTTTTAACCAGATGGCAATTGATTTACAACGTCTCCACCAGGATTTTTGTGTTATCGTTGGCTTCTGGTGCACCAACATGCTCTCAATCAACGAGGCAAATGGACAAATCCAGCAACCCCTGTAGAACCTGGCACAATGGTGCTGATAAAAAATGAACTCTCGCCTCCATTGAGATGGCACTTAGCTCGCGTTATGGATCATCTGGTGCAGACGGCGTCACCCATGTAGCCACGGTTAAAACACAACAAGGCATTTTTAAAAGACCACTAGTTAAATTATGCCCACTGCCCACTTATAATACTGTTTAAAAACTAATTTTTAAAGGTCGGCGGAATGTTCAGGATTCACTGACTAAGAATGAAATGTTTGTTTTATATTTTTTCTCTTTATTATAAATATTATATATAGTTAATTATCCCTGTCTCTGTTTATCGTATTTTATGAGTGTTGCCCAATATATGTGACATTAAATTCCAATATTAAAAGTATCACGCGCGTATTCTTGACAGTACAAAAACCCTATCTCGGCTCAACAAGCTGCACCGCTACGAGGCTAGAGAAGACGTTAGTCTACCATTGCTCGAGTACGTCTCTGAATTAACGATATTAAAACTCTTTTAACTCCGGGCATTGTGGCGCTATCTTTTAGCTAAAATTAAGTGTTTGGCATAACCCGCCCCCCTAAGTCCATTGCCGCTTCTCGGAGTTCCTACCCCAGATCACTGGGATTCTGTACCACTGAAGAACAACCAGACCATCAGCCAGAAA
>JANEYF010004607.1:0-143227 GCA_029963845.1 Rhamnusium bicolor | reverse complement strand
ATAACACTGATTTAGTTTTCCACGAAACACCAAAACACTATATACTGCACTCGACGCGCGTTTCGTCAACCAAGTTGGCATCATCTGGAGATGATCAAAACTAAACTTATGCTAACAATCTACCCTACAAGAAAATGTTAAAAGGTTCCAGTGTTGTCATATCTGAAATGTTGACAGCTGACAGTTTACTTCTCTTTAAAAGCGAAAGAAATGTTTGGTAAATCTGCATGGACCTACAATGGTCTAGTGTTTGTGGATGATGGCAATGGGAAAAAGTGTATTAAATGTGACTCTGACTTGAAATAAATTAATGATATTGTTGTTTTAGTTTGGGCAAGTACTTTATTTATACTCTTCCATTAGTTAATATATGATTTTGCTTATTTACTTGCTATTTTTTTGAGATTATATTAAAAATATTTTTCATTTATTATTGTTCGTTATCCTATTTTCTTTTTTAGTTGATGTCATAGTTTTGAGTAATATATTTATTCTTACAGATTGTAAGTATTTACTTAAACAGTAAACAATATTTTTACATTTATTTATCACTTTTTGTTGATTTATTAATTTTTTCTTTTTTCTTTGTTCTTATTTAAATGAAATTGGTTTCCATTGGGGTACACGTAGGTAATGTATTTTTTTGTCTTGTATTATAAAATTATCCTGATAGTTTATTTCTTTTTTAAATTACTTATGTAAGTAATTACAAGTACATGCCAATAATTATTATTTATTTGAACATTATATGCTTGTTTTATGCACGTGTATACATTTATAATGCAACTACTTTTTATTAGTTTTTTTACGAGTTTCTAGTTTATAGTGTTAATTTATTTGAATATTTGCTGGAAATTTTATTAATTAATCGGAGCTTACTGAGTTTCTGTGAATATTTTTCCCCCTTTTTTTTCTGAGTATATTTGCATAAGTGTTTTTGTACATAATTTAATTACCTTTTGCTCAATTATTTGATTTTGGTCTTTTTCTTGGTTTTGGTACTGTCATTTATATTTGTAAAAAACAACTTTTCTTTTTTATTATTGTATCCAGTTTGTACTTTCGTTTTTTAACTTTACTTAGCAACACAATTGTTTATAGATATTCCATAAATATTTTTTGTATTTAATGACTTATTATTGGTAATGAATTAATATGATTTGCTTGCTGCTTACCTGAATATAATTATTAATAAGAATGAAAATAGCACACATTAATATTAGGTCAATTTTCACAGGTTTTAATGATTTTCTAATTTGGTACAAGAGAAAGATTTTGATATAGTTATGGTTACTGAAACTTGGCTTTCTGATGATGTGGAATCGCAAACTATATCAATACCTGGTTACAGATTTTTTCGTAAAGATAGAAGAAGCAGAGGTGGTGGTATTGGTGTTTATGTCAAACTTTCATATAATAATGTTCAAGAATTACATTTTGATTTTGCGGTAAGTGACCAATTTGAATGTCTATTTATTAAAATTAAATTACGATCTTTTACTCTAGCTATAGGCTCATTTTATAGACCTCCTAATACAAACATTAACACTTGTATCAATGATCTTGATAATATATTATCCACGGTTTGTCCTGCAGTTGATGAAGTTGTCTGCCTTGGAGATCTTAATGTAAATTTTTTAAATTTGTATAATCCTGTAGAACTTTGCTTTCAGTCATATAACTTTATACAACTTATAAACGAGCCTACTAGAATTACTGATCGCTCCAGCACACTGCTTGATCCTGTGTTCATCTCTAATAGTGAACTTGTTAACTCATTCGGTACTCTTGCCACTGATGGGATATCCGACCATAGAATGGTATTTTGTGATTTAAAAGTCAATAAAATAAAAATGAAACCAAAACTTGTAACTTTTCGCTGTTTTAAACATTTTGTCTTAGATAATTTTTTGGCTGATTTATACAACCTCCCTTGGCTTAATATTATTCATGAAAATAATATTGACAATAAAATTAATTTATTTAATCATTTTATAGTTTCACTTTTTGATAAACATGCTCCAATCAGGCATGTTAGAGTTACTAAGCCTAAGGCCCATTGGTTAACTCCAAATTTAAAATTAATTATGAAAGAGCGGGATAAAGCCCTTCAGAAATATAAACGCACTGATTCTGATACTGATAAGATATATTATAAAAATTTACGTAATTATACTTTAGCTATGGTCAGGCGAGAAAAGAAAAGTTATCTTGAATACGTAGCTTCTCAGAATAATTCTAAAAAAGTCTGGGCAGCGCTTAGATCTCTCAATGTTCGCTCTAACAATCAGCTTACTCTACCTAATGAACTAGCAGATCCTAATGCAATTAATAATTATTTTGCGTCTTTTATTCAGAATATTTCTAATATGTGCAACGATCAAATCAACTTTTACAACAACCATAAGTATAATGAAAATAATATTTTTTCCTTTACACTTACATCTGTAAAGGAAGTCAACGAAATTTTAAATAATATAAAAACAGAAGCCTATGGTGCTGATAATATATCGTCTACTATGTTAAAGTATTGTAGTCCTTTCATTGATCCTTTTATTATTCATATAATTAATTGTTGCATTGAGCAAAAATATTTTCCTGATTTATGGAAAACTGCTATTGGCATACCTTTACCTAAAAATAGTAATCCAAATTCATTTTCAGATCTTAGAATTATTAGTATCTTGCCTACTATATCCAAAATTTTTGAAAAAATTTTATATAATCAGATTTTTCATTATTTTATTTCTAATAATCTCTTACCTGATTCTCAATGTGGTTTTAGGAAAGGATATAGTACGGCTACAGCTTTATCCACCGTTACTGATGATTTAATTAAGGCTCAGGACGAAGGATTGGTTAGTGTGCTGGTGCTATTAGATTTTTTCTAAGGCTTTTGATACTATTAACCATAGTCTTCTTTGCTCCAAACTTAAATATTTTGGTTTTGATGACATCTCAGATTTGCTTATCAGCTCTTATTTATATGGTCGAATGCAGAGGATTTCCGTTGGTAACGTGCTTTCTTCCAATATTAACATACTTTCAGGTGTACCACAGGGATCAATTTTGGGTCCTTTACTTTTTATTATTTATACCTCTGACATCATAAACGCAGTAAATATGTGTAAAATTCAAGCATATGCTGATGACACTCAGTTGTACTTTCACTTTAATGTAAATGATCATGCTCATGCAGCTGACGTCATCAACTCAGAATTGCAAACCATTAAACAACTTTCTGATGAACATGACTTAAAATTAAATTCATCCAAATGTAATTTAATTCTTTTTGGGAACAAAAACAGAAAATCTTTTTTAAAAGATAATTTAATTATTAAAATAGACGGTGTGTCCGTGCCAATTGTAGATCATGCAAAAAATTTGGGAATAATTCTTGACACCAATTTACGCTTTAAAGAACACACAAAAAAATTACTGCAAAATCCTACTCATCGCTTAAATTAATATTTGCTAGTCGGGATATTCTTAATTTTAAATTAAAAACAATGCTGTGTGAATCACTTGTTCTTTCCCATTTTAACTACTGTGATTTCATATATGGACCATGTCTTGAACAGTTTGAGAAAAATAGAATACAAAAGGTTCAGAACTCATGCTGTCGGCTGATTTATGGACTAAAAAAAATTTGATCACATTTCGCATAAAATTAGAGATATCAAATGGCTTAACATGGAAAATCGGAGAATCCATCATTTGGGAAATTTTATACATAAAGTTTTAGGTACCCACCTCTTCAGTTTTGAAAAATAAATTTGTTGTGCGTTCTAACATACATTCTAGGAATATTAGATATAAAAATAAATTCACAATGCCACATCATCGGACTGCTTTGTTTCGGAGAAGTTTCACATTTAATGCTATTAATGTGTACAACTCTCTTCAGAAGAATTTAAATTATTTAATTTTAACAAATTTAAGTATAAATATAAATTGCACCTCTTCAGTAGGCAGTAAATATAATGAATTGATTATATATTTCAGTACCAGGCCGTCAAAGAAAGGAGAATTGAAAGGTAAATAAATAATGCATATGGTAATCATTCTTTTCTTTTTTTTTTTTGGTATTTTGTATGGAGTGATATATATTTTTTTTATTTACTTTCTCATTTGAGGAGAGATTTACAACCTCTCATGGTTGAGTATGAATAGCTTGTAGCTAGACTTCGCCATGATTTGTTTGTGATCTATTCTCTTTCAATAAATTTTCTCGATTTTGTGTACTTATTTTTTTTAAAGCAATAAAGTCGATTTATTATTATTATTATTATTATTATTAGCCATGATTAGAAACAATCAGTAATGTCAGTCATTCTCTTAAGTCAAAAACTGCCACAGCATTTAAATTATACCCACGAAGACTTTTTGAATTTGTTTATTATTTATGGAGGTGATAAAGTAATATCAAGAACTTGTAGTACATTTGCTACTCGATATTCACAAAAACGGAAACCGTCACCAAACACTGTCAAACGCATACTGGATAATTTTAAAACTATGGCACTGTCAAGGCAATAATTCAAAAGCGGAAGCCTATTGTTGATGACAAAAATGTAGAAATAGCAATTCTGGGATATTTTCATGCATTTTCAATGATGTCATTAAGACAAGCTGCTCTGGATCGGGACTATGCAAGGATTCAGTTCACAGAATTTTAATTAAACATAAATTTCACCCGTTTTTGTTCCAAATGGTTCAACGATTAAATGAAACAGATTTCCTAAGAAGGGAAAATTTTTTGTGAATTTATTCTAATAAAGGCGACGATTCTTATTTGGGAAACATTGTATGGTCAGATGAAGCTAAATTTACCAAAAATGGACTTTTTAATCGACATAACTCGCATTATTAGATTGACTCGAATCCTCATGTGTTCAGGGAGCGAAATTTTCAACAAAGTTGGCAGATTAATGTTTACGGTGCCATAAGAAACGATAGAGTGGTGGCATTAGATTTTATCAGGAAAATTTAAACAGTAAGTTATAAAGATTTCTTCTTCTGCTAATATGTATAGTTAATTTTTTTGTTTTCGTTTTTTTTAGATATCTAAATTTAAAAAAAATTTGAATAATAACTATTTAGAAAATTTACCTCTCGCCGAACATAGAAACATTTTTTATCAGCACGACGGTGCTCCCCCACATAACGTATTTGATAAATATTTTTTTACAAGAAACTGTTTACGATCAATGGATCGCCAATAATGAACCTTTCCTATGGCCTCCTCGCTCGCCCGATTTATCAATTTTAGATTATTTTATTTGGAAAACTATTAAAAATAAAGTTTATGAGAGCCCATTAACAACTATTGAAGATTGTATGCAGAGAGTAAGAAATGCAGTTCAAAACATATGACAGGATTCAATTAGAAGAGCTAAACATGAAGAAATAGAGAAAATGAGTATCTTTTATACGAATAAAGTTATAAAGGTTATTGTAAACCATTACACCTGTCAAAATGTTTTTCAAAATGTCAAATATCTCTGAAACGACTGGGTTTAAGCATAGGGTTTCTGACAAGTTGGTATCGACTTCCGGTATGACTGGAAGTGCCAGATGCTTGTAATTATTTTATTTGGATTGGCCACACTGCCGTTAGTAGCTCCTAAATTTTTAAAATTTTCTGGTGCGTACTTTTCCCTATATCGATCGATGCAGTTCCTGGTGAGACACCATGTATTTTTTGGACAGAGAGGCCGGGTGAGTAACATATAAACTGCAACAAACGGCCATCAATATGCCGCAGACTAGTACCATGGAACGGAATAGGCTGCTAAATCACATAGAATGTTACAGCATCCTGGGAATGCCCTCCGTTGCTATGCCTATCATGACCAACTACGAGCTAAATTTGAACATGCTTTGTCCGGAATGAGATGAGCGGGATCGGAACAAAGCCGGCCTACTATAGGTAGATAGTCGCTGGTTAACAGACGGCTTCAAAACTTCTGAGGGAACAGGAGCCGGAGTATATAGCTACAATTCAAGAGTGAGAATGTTTTCAGGCCTAGGTACTAATGCAACTATATTTCAAGGCCAACGTTCATCCAATTGAACTATGTGTGTGAAGGGGAGTATATGCATCCTGCACGCAGATCACTAAAAATTATTTCAGATGGAAAGCTCTTGGCTCCTACCGTTGTAACTGTAACTCTGTTAGAAGGCTTTAAGTCATTCATGCAAAAACAATTGGTCTGAATACTTGGTCTGGAGACGGTAACGAAATAGCCGACTCCTTGACTAGAGAAGGAGCAGGTTCCACGAATTATCGGACCTGAACCGATTTGGCATATCCTCAAGATGACAAGTTCTTAACGCGGCCTGAAAAGGAAACTTTTTGGTATTGGCAAGAGTAAAAAGGCTTAGTTCATTCCCTTTAAAATCAAAAACTAAGAAATTTTAGAGTTACACAGGGTAAATCTGAAAACCCTGATAGGCTGCCGACTGCACTATCATCTGCATAATCTCTGTCTGGGGAAAACGTCGAGTTCCGCGTATACCTGAAGGATGATGACCACGGTCTTGTGCACCTCTCCCGCTGTGGAGAGTATCCTATTTTCAATATTTGGCACAGGGCAATTGCTGCGGGAGGATTTGGAGACACTCTTGGCCAATAAAGTTATCAGTTTCATGCTGATCGCCACAGTGGATGACCTACAAGGACCCACTCACAAGAACCTAACCCTAAGCTATACCCAATTCTTTAATAACAATGCAATTGCTATCATTGTTAATATGACGTTTTCAGGATAGATAAAATAAGTGGACGTATGGCTCTCTTTAGGTCATCATTCAAATACGAGTATTAGAAGATCTATATTGTCCTATCCATTACCACCTAAAAACAAGGCCTCAGTGCTGATTCGAGCACACCTGCTACGTCACATCCGCTAGGCTCCAGCATTCGAGTATCTACCACACAGTTGCACGTTTTTAGTACAAGAGTGCAGTTGTGTATTATATATGGATTAGTTATATCCTAGTTTATTATTTGTTTTTCTCTGAGAGGTTTTACGCTATAACTAGTGCTTTTTAAATTAAATTATCGGTGTTGAAGCTCGTAAACATGCCATATAAATGCTGTGTATAGGGTTGTAAATTATGTGAATGGGCCGAAAGTGCGTGTGTTTTCTTTCCCGATTGATAAAAGTTTGTGTAAAAAAGGATTTCTGCTATTGCAGGAACATGATATACACTTTCAAAATGCATTAAAATATGTGCGATTCATTCATCGAGCAACTGAGCAAGCTGAATTTGTTCAAGCCTTCAGAAAAGTGAAAAAGAATATTTATGTCTGCAAAATTCTATTAGCTATAAAAATTATGAAGAATTTCTCAATAATCACATTGCCAATTTCGGATGGTAAATACGAGTACATATAATATTCATGATAAAGATAAAGCCACAATATTTAAATTAAGTGTTTAAACTTATTAAATTAATTAATTTAAATTAACTCCAGGATCAACTATCTTATACTGTTGTCATAATTTATAATAATAATAGGCTCAATATAAATTTAGGTCGAGGAGGTTTGTTATTTCCTCATGATAAGTAGTAGAAATTGTCTCATCTATTTACATTATATTTAATAAATTACTGCAAGGCTATGAGGCAGAGTTTTTTAATATTCATGGAGAAAGATTTTGTTACTCATTCTTGTTTTAAATTATTTCAGTAAAAATCTTGGTAAAAAAGGATGATTGCGAAATTCAGAACATAATGGAACAAAAGCTGCTGTAACAAAACTACTGATTATTTAAGTAAGACTAAAAAACAAACACTGAATACATTAATAGACAAAATGATTCACAACAGCACGATATACTAAATTTTTGCAATTCAGTATTTTGGTAGTAGTAAAATTTTGGTAGTATATTTGCAATTTAATACTTTGGTAGGTAAATATAAATGAAATTAAGTGCAAGTAGCTATAGATTTTCTAAAATTTAAATTGTATAAGCCGTTTTTTGATGATTCATCATTACGATATAATAATACACCTCGTAAAACACATTTTACCTTTGTTGCCCTCAAAAAACAGTTCCAATTTTTTCAAACCATTATTTAGTCAGGTAACAATTTTTCAAGCAATCTTCAAATACTTCATGTACAACGAACATTTAAGTTAAATTTATTAATCAACAGAAATTTTTAAATCTGACAATAATCAGTGCAATTATTTATTTAATGACCAAATTCAAATTCAAATTCAAAACAAGTTTATTTAAATTAAAATCAAAAAACACAATGTATATTGTCCTCGCCGGACACCCGGTCCGTTACTGACCTTACATTCCCGCGTATGGTGGCGACGGGGCAATTGCTAGATCAGGGCCGGAGCGGGACCGCTCGGGGGTTGGAGCTAGAAAACGTTAAATAACAATACAACACCTAAAAATAAAACATTTTAAATTGTATGATATAAACAGGATATAGAAATCAACAACGCATGCAAACCATGTGCCGTTGGTGTAAGAAAGATGTATGTACCTACGTAAATTTAGAATTTTGATGATGCTACGACGAGCCAAACTGCACAGTAAAAAGCTCGCCTCTAAATAATACAGAACTGCGGATAGGGAATGTCCAACTTCGCTTATTTTTGGGTATTTTTAATGATATATCTTGTATATAATAATGTGCTGCAATATACTGATGGTTAGTTGATAATTTGGAATACATTTTGTGGGAAATTTTAATAACAAAATGAACAAAAGGAAAAGAAAAGAAAGGTGAAAAAAGAAGACCAATTAGACTTGCATCAATCTTCAGTCTTAAATGTAATTCTTGTTTTTTAACTCTTGTATAAAAAAACCTTATTTATTGAGTTATTGCCTCAGTTTATGAGGTTTAAAATTTCTCATTAAAATGTATTTTATTGTATGGTACCTATAAATTTTCTAATTTATTTTTTTGACATATAAATCTAAAAACTATTATTATAATCATTTTTACAATAGTTTAACACGCACAAAAAAACTAATGACGTGCGATGTAAGGGTTCAGTTCAGGACTGGCAACAGAGAAAAGCAATAATTTAGCGCTCTTTATTATTTGTTTTTACAGTACCAAGCAAATTACTCTTTCTTGGCTGAGACTAGCAGTTGTTACATCACACCGTAGGTGGTAATCCACCAAGAAGCAAGGCCTCAGTGCTACGGTGTGACGTCACAACTACTAGTCTCAACCGAGCTAGCGTAATTTACCGTGGGTGCTGTAAAAACGAATAATAAACAGTGTTAAATTATTTATAGCATTTAGTAAGGGCTTTCCTGTGTTGCCAGTCCAGAACGTATATAGCCATAAACCTATACCCGTTCTGGGCTTCATTTTTATAAGATGTATAAATCTTTATATTAAACCATATTGGCGCGTAAATTCTTATAACAAATCCAGCTAAAACTTTCAAGATATTGGTTGAAATTTTAAAATCATTGCATAGCTGTAAAATGCTATTTGTCTTCGTCAGCCACCTGGCATGAGACAATTTACCACGTTGTCGATTTTCAAATGTAGGTCAGTTCAATACTAAGATCTTTTTGGTGCACTTATATTTTTCTTTATATCTACTTCGGTACATACATTGTCTATACACTTTTTTAAAAATTTTCCCAAAAGTAAAAATAAACAATTTAAGGGTAAGTTTAAAATATAGGAGATGAACATACCTATACTTACATTAATGTTCCTATAATGAATTGTCCCGTTTTAGGCACTTATATACAAAAGGTAAAAATAACACATCGTGACACATTTTTGTTAAAAACCCGCATCTACATAAAGAAAATTACCGTTTTCTTAGCAAAATTTGTTGATGTCGCTCGTCTCAGTACCCGGGATGGGGGTTTCAAAGTATCTTATAACACATGCCCTTGCGGGCACATTCAAAAAAAATACACATGTCCATGTCATGCTTCGAAAATCTGGGAATATTATCTGCGTATGTGCAATGATATTTTAAATCTTGTTATAAATATTCGTTTACTATTGCTTGAAAATTGTCTCAATTTTCTTAATTTTGAATATGACCATTCCGAATCCAAAATCATTATATTAAGTAAAACAAATAGCCATAATCATGGGCTGATACAGGGGCGATCGCACCTCCCCCCTCCACTTAGAGGACATCTTTCTTATATGTTTTAACTGGTTTTTTTTTTTTGGTAGAGAATAAATTAAATCTAATGTGAGGGATAATAATTATTTTTTATATATGCGTCCTCCTTGAAGTAGGTTGTATCCGCTCCTAGCCGTAGTGCTGTTATTGTTTATATTTTTATAAAAAACAATAAAAAAAAGAAAAAATAATCACTACGGAGTAATGTTAGTTAATCAAATAAAATAATAAAAGATAATACTGTAGTTATAAATGTATATGCATTTACAATTATTTACTTAATATTTATTTTTATTAACACATTAAAATATTTATAACTAATGGTTTTATGGTAAGTGAAATAATGTTCACTGATTTGGGCATTGTAGTAAGAGCGTTTACTAACTTGGTAGTGAAGATCGATGGTTCTAATCCATCCAGGGACAAATTGAACAGTTACTTATTTGAAATTAGTTTCTAACTCAGATGAGGTGTGGAACTGTCGATGCTCTAAATGTGGTTCGGATTCCACAATAAACTGTAGGGCCTTGCCTCTCTTTTCCTCATATAAAATCTCTGATTTTCAGGGGGTGACATCAATGTACCTTAAATTGAAAAGGTTTATTTAATTTATGAAAAAAATAAGTATGTATGTCCTACTGTGGAATAGAACTTATATTTGTTTCCTTAAAAAAAGATAGAAAAGTATAAGGAATTACTCCATCAAATTTTAAAATGTTTGCCAAACTATTACACGAGTTATTGGCACATCTGATATGGATTTATTTCCATTTGCCTGAAAGGCAAGAATTTGTACTGCTTTGCTTAACTAGGCTTATGGATTTGTCTTCTTTTGACCGATAAATTACCCCAATTTTTAACACCGAACAGCAGTTGACGCAATATACTCAAATAGCAACACATGTTTATAGTTGTCTATTAGAGATATCCACAAAAATCGCATAACAGTTTTCTTCATTGGAACTGCGTAAGGGTACGTACACGTTGGAGCTTGGATGATTGATGCTCAATAATATCCTCAACATACACGCATGAGTACATATCCTAAGGATACGTGCATGTTGAAGCTTGGATTATAGATTATAGAATGGAAGATAGCAGCGAAAGTAAAGCAATATAATGTATTTAAAAAAAGGCTTGTATGTTGAGGATTTAATAATCGAGCAAATAAGCTAGTTGGGAAGCTGCTTTAAGTGAACCTAATGGTTTACATGCGACGATATGTCGATTATGTGTTTTATTTTAACGCATCGATGAAATATAAAAATTAAATTCTTAGATCCAGCAACACCGAACCGAGAGCTTTGGAAATCCCAGAGCTAGCCGGAACAAGAAATAAGCAAGAGTCTTACTACAAGACAATAATTAAACCAGTAAGAATCTTCCAAGACATGAAGTTGTTTAACTTCTTGTCTTGCTTAGCAAGACAAGACGTTGCCAAACAAGACAAGAAGTCTTGTTTTATGCATCACTAATAATTATGTCAAATGGATAAAAGCCCTTATGAGACTTGGCTCCTCAGTTGTTCAAATAGGAAGTTAAAATCATGTTGCTGGTAATCCGAGGTGAGTATTTTTGTTGTATTCATATTAACTACAACATATTTTTTTTGTTATATTATCTAAAATAGATTCAATAGGAATAAACATTGACTAATTTGTTGTGTATTCAGTTATTTATTTTTAGAATTGATTTTGTTAAATTTATCGTTGAATGTGGGAGCAAAATTTCAGTAAATAAACAAAGATCTCATTTGATTTTATATACAAATATACCCTTTTGATCTTGAGATACTGCTAGATATTATAATAATATAATCATTAAGGGTTAAAAAATAAAGAATAAAACATACCTGAATTACCACTATTTAAAACAACATGAAGAAAAACCCAGGCCTGTTGCGAATATAGCAAAAAATAAAAATATGGTTAAAATACATTGGTCATTTATAACTGTCTGATACTAAAATAAACTTATTAAGTAGAGATAAGATAACCAAAAAAATAAAATAAAAGTAAATACGAAAATTGAGGAATGACAAGGAGACTCTCTTACTCATCTACTACGCGTTAAAATATAAAAATAAGTCACGATTATAAGGCATTTACAGAGTTACTGTAGTTAGATTTTGTAAATAAACAGATCGACTGTTTGTATTAATTATCTCGATCCTCCAATTTTGGAATAATACTAGATAAAATGTTATCTGGGGCCCCCGGACATATACAATTTAAACTAAATTTATGGTAGCTGATTATAAAAGAACAAATAAATAAGTTTATTTTCATGTTTAATACTGTAGATATTAGCAGTTTATTTAGCATGCTAGAGTTCTTTGACTACGAGGAAGTCATTGGACATTACTGTACAGTTAAGTAATGCCACCAAATATTTGTCGGCGCCACCGAAGATAATTTATCCACGCCTATGGTTCCTCGATACCAGCAACGGCACCCTGCTGCCACAGCTAAGATATTGTGTTAATATAAACACTGATACGTTTATTTGGCTTAACCAATGATCATTTAAGATTTGAATCATGGAAACGCGCCACTATGGGCCGATGGTGGAGGCGACGTCTCAGAAAATACCAAAGACCAAAAACCGAATAAGGAACACAAACTTCAATTTTCTTATAACTAATACATCAAACTTTTAATAATTCGGTTCGGTAATTTATTTAAATGTTGACTGGGTTCAGTTAGTAGACTTCAAAAGTAGGAATATGGAGAGATTTAGATGTGTTGTTTTGATGATTATTATAAATAAATAATTTCGTGCTTAAAAATTAAATAAAGTGCAATGTGTTATACACCGCTTCAAAGAGCAGTTCTTTTAGTATTAAAAATATAAAATATATTTGTATATTGCTTATCTCTTACTACAATAAAAAAAATGATAAAGGTCTCATGTTACTGGAATGACTTTCTCAACTTCAAGAAAAATTTTAACTGTTAGCAGGGTTCGCCCGGGTAAGTTTTTTTCACCATCTGGCAACTAAAATGATCCTGTAAAAGATCCGAAAAAAAATCTTGCGGATTTTTTTGCGCTTCTTTGCAAAACAACAAAATATACAACGAAGCGCGCGCGACGGACACTTAAAAATCTTCAATACTCGTTACGTAAGAATTATGAATTTGCAAAATACTGCCTTATAAAGAATACATATACATTACGGAATTGCAACAAATCAGAGCATAGTATTTCACTGAATGCCTGGATTTTAGAAATCGTATATCGGGACGGTCCCATCTGATTTTTTTTAGCAGCACCACCATGTTTGACAAAATATGTTTACGAGTAACTTGCGGTTAGATAAAATCAAATAAATATTTACTGTTGTTAAACTTATTAAACAAAGTGGTATATCGATCAAAAATGGTTTATGATATAATTTGAAAAATATATTTTTTGGCCATGAAAAATAAATCAGAGAAAATAATTTTTTTCTTCACCTATACACGGGATGTGTATTCTGTAGTTTCCATTGTCCTTAGGAAAGGATATAAATCTGGGATTGTTAAAATTTTAGGTTATTATCAATGTATACAAGCAGCATTAATTAATAGTAATCAATAAATTGCCTCTGTCAACTGTACCTACGACAGTAAACAATGAACAATTTCAAAATTACTAAACGTAACATATGTAACGCTTTTATAGAGCACGGAAAACATATATCAACAGCAGAACGTTATGTTAAGGAGCATTTCGATCTTTCTGAAGAGCAGTTGCAATGTGTTATCATCAAAATTCAGAAACACTTATTGCCCGAATTTAAGATACGCTGGAATAAAGCCGGAAGTAAAAAGGGATGTGTTTTTATGCAGCAACGAGAAATGGTTAGATAGCGAATTTTTTGTACCATTCCAAGAAGACGAAGAACCAATCGACGTCCTTATCTGAAAACCTACGAGGGAGATCATGTAAATCATTTAACAAATCCGCAGAGAAGACACAGAAACGAAAAGCCATAAAACTATTTCGAGACTCTGGACTTGATCATTCATATACTCAGGGATTACGTTCAATTGGTGAGACATGGGAATCAGAAATTATACAGGAACTACCTTCTGCATCACAAAAAGTAAAGCTTTTATTCATACATTATTAAGACGTAATACTTCTGTTGAGCCTTTCACAAATCAAGAGCCCTTGGCTCTTTTCATTGATTTAGATTTAACGAAAAACAAATATAGATACCTTAGAACCTGTTTAGAAGACAAAGACTGTACTGTACTCCCATGATATACCAAACTTACAGAAGCAAAGCGAGAATGTTATCCAGAGCACATGCAAGTAACTGAAATTGGTGCTAAAGTAAGTTTGCAGTCTCTTCTAGATCACACATATACAAGAATAATCAAAATTGATTCTATGAATGTGGCCAACTTTTCACAATTAATATTATATAGTACATGGGGTTGTGATGGATCTTCGGGACAAAGTGAGTACAAGCAAATACTGTCTGGTGAAAGTGGCGTAATATCGTATACTAACTTGTTTGTAACATCCTTGGTTCCACTACAAATTGTAGATGAAGTCACAAAAAACGTCGTTTGGAAAAATCCAACCCTGTCCTCTGTTCGATACTGTAGGCCCATTTTAATAGAATTCTCAAAAAAGACTCCAGAGAAATCAAGATCTGTTGTCAATGAAGTGGAAACTCAAATAAGCACTCTTTTGCCTTCTTTTGTAGTGAAGAATGAACAGCAGATGTCTATTAAACATGAGCTGTTCTTTACAATGATAGATGGTAAGGTTACACAAGTAGTAACAAATACTCCATCAAGTGCCACATGCCATATATGTGTTGCAAAACCAACAGAAATGAACGATTTGGAACGTGTTAAACTGAGACCTGAGAATGAAGAGCATTATAGATTTGGACTCTCATCTTTACATGCATGGTTTCGATTTATGGAGTTAGTACTTCATGTTTCATATAATTTATCATTTAAAAAAATGGTAAGTAAACTCAGAGGACATGAACAAGCAAAAGCAATCTAAAAAAAGCTTATGTACAGGAGCAGTTTTGGAAAGAATTAGGATTACTAATTGATAAACCTCGACAAATCAGCGGAACTAGTAATGACGGAAATACCGCTCGAAGGTTCTTTGCCAATTCTGCTTGCACTGCACAAATTACTGGAGTTGATGAAGAATTAATTATGAGATTTCGCATACTACTTCAGACAATGGCAAGTGGTATGGCAATCAAAGCCAAAAAGTTTGGTGAATGTGCTTTTAGAATAGCCGAATTATATGTGAGCAAATATCCATGGTACTATATGCCCTCCTCTGTACATAAAGTACTCATTCATGGAGAAAACATAATTCGATATAATGCACTTTTACCACTTGGCCAGTTGTCCGAAGATGCACAGGAATCTAGAAATAAGGAATATAAACGTTTCAGGTTACATCATTTCGCAAATGTCCCCGAAAAGCTACTAACGAAGATGTCTTCCATACTTTATTGTATACATCAGATCCTTATATAACGAGCTTAAGACAATCTGTGTCACGCAAGATTGTGGAACTTGAAGAAGAAGTCTTGCAACTATTACAATAAATATGTATTTACATATATTTATGTACATAAATTACACGTTGTATGTTATCATTATACAATTATAAAATGAAATGTATAAAAACAAAATAAAAATTATTTACCATCACTACTGAACGTCAGACCTTTCTTTATATCTGTATACCGAATTTCATGTATCTATAGTAACAAATAAAAAAGTTACAGATTTTTGAGATGACGCGGCGCCTCCACCATTGGCCCATACTGCGCGCTAAAGCTAAGTTTTCCTAGCGACGCACATTTCACGTTACGAAAGACGCAATACGCTCGGCGTAAAACGCAGTAGATTTGTTCAATGAGAATCAAATGAGACCGTTTTCCTAGACAGTGTAAAACGTTGTACTTCAACTTAATACGACCGACGCAATTAAAGAACTGCTCCGTGAGCAGTCTAGTACGTTATGCGCTGCGTGTTAGATTGACAAGAAACGAAAATTGGCGTCTTGTAAATCTAAAATATGCTTTGAATTTCACTTCATCGTCAAGCAGATCTCTATGAATAAGTAATTTGAATGCACCTTCCCTCATTCTATTCTGAAATAATTTACTAACGGATTTCCTAGTCCTACAATGAATCGCAGATAATATTTCCATCTCTTCCTCCAAATTGTCTTGTTCTTGTAACATCACTAAAGCTAAACCTTTTTTTTGCTTTTGAGACACATACATAATGCGGTTTCAGCACACAACTGACAAATCCAAGGAAAACACTATTACGCAGCGCGTGACGTATTACGTTATGCTAGTTGTATTTCGTCTTTCGTAGCGTGAAATGTGCGTTGCTAGGAAAACTTAGCTTAACGGAATCCGAGGTTAACGGAACGAGGCCAGCTAGCTCGGCACGGGAGAGCAGCACTGTATGCGTACCTACGCTAGAAAGAGGGTGAATACGGTGCGGTCTAGCAGGTGGCAGACCATTAGTACCTTTGTTGAATAACTGTTATTATTTAGTTCTATTGTTTTATTGTTTGACTGTTTGGTGTAAGCGTAAATTGTTCATTTAGTTATGTAATAAAATTTGTGTGTTTGCAAAATATCAGTGGCATACTTCCTAACATATCGAAGCGGTCTAACCCTAACCTTGCCGCCCCCAGGCCACCTCTGACATATTTTACCAAGAGAATAATGGTATGTAGCGTATTGTGATGTAATCCCCTTTTCCAGTAACATTAGGTAGGTTTGGTTCTCCTATAAACTTATCGGCATTATAGGCTGGAGAAGAGATGACATCGCAATCGACCATTTTACCAATATTCGTTGAAGTTCTTGTGGGTTAAAACCACAGGTGATACAACACTCCATCTCTTGATGGAAACAGTAGGTTTAAAATGAGATATGTTTTGACACACATTTGACGTTCCCAACTGACTAGCAGTTAAATATTTACATCTATCCACATCGCAGCGTTGTTCTCCCAGAATATGATAGTAATATATTTAGCATGTCATAAATAGCAAGCTAAGGTTCTTTGACAACGAGGAGATGTACATTTAGTAATGCCACTAAATATTTTACGAAAAGAATATTGGTATTTCCTGTCGCGTATTGCGATGCAATCCCCTTTACCAATTATAGCAACAGACATGACGTGTCGTTCTCCTATGAACTCATTGTTGCAACGAATTGTAGAAAGAGATGACATCGCAATGTACCGTTTTACCAATATTTGTTGAAGTTGTTGTGGATTAAAATCACAGGTGATACAACGGTCCTTCTCTTGATGGAAAACTATGTTCAGAATGTGATATGTTTTAAGGGTTGCAGCACATTTGGCGTTTTCAACTGTCTAGCAGCTAAATGCATCTGTCCACATGTCAAGGTTGCTCGTCCAGAATACGATAATAGTGTATTTAGCATGTCATAAAAATAGCAAGGTAGGGTTCTTTGAATGCTCGTTGTTTTGTATCACCTTTTGTTTTAATCCACAAGTACTTCAAGGAATATTCTTAAAACGGTCCATTGCGATGTCTCCCTTTCTCCAGCGTATAATACGAATGAGTTCATAGGACAACGAAACATATCTGCTGCCATTGGAAAGGGGATCACATCGCAACATGCGACGTAGCAATCTTTATAGGTATTAGCAACATATTAACTGTAAAAGTATAATCACACCTTAGGAAATTTTATAAATAGGCTGTCAAATATAATTAAATCTATTAATATATTTTATTTTGTATATGGGTACATTATGTAAATAATTAATATATCATCGCAACTAAATGGTATGCTAGGGTTATTTGAATATAAGGATTTTATCAGGGACATAGAATTATGCAGATGTAGTTAGCTGACTCTTCAGTCTGTTTCACCCGTAGCAAGAAATTGCTACAACCGGTTAAAACGCATACATGATAATAGCCAGAAATACACGGAGACTTCGGAGCGCAGTATTGATGTGTGCCGTTCAAAAGTCGCGCGCAAAAGTGTTGATTAGTGGAGTGTCAAAACCACAAGGTTTGAAGCGGTTAATAGCAGTCGGCGTGCAAACATACGCGCTTTGAGTATCTTTGACCACAAACGGCCGCTACAGACTTTAGACGTTACTTTTAGATATGGGTGACAATCGGTAAGTAGGTACAAGAAATAATAAATAATTTTGTAATGTGC
The DNA here is from genome assembly GCA_029963845.1 of Rhamnusium bicolor. Lineage (NCBI taxonomy): Eukaryota > Metazoa > Arthropoda > Insecta > Coleoptera > Cerambycidae > Rhamnusium > Rhamnusium bicolor. Next base: position 124,883 of record JANEYF010004607.1, on the reverse strand, counting down.
TAAGTTGCTATAGTAACTGGAATACAGGGTGTCCCAACCAAAAGCAGGCACCCTGAATAACTTTGGAAATAAAATTTTTTGAAAAATTGGTGAAACACGTCGACCTTGTTTCCAAGGGAGATATATTTTAATGTAATACTTGTATACCTATCATCATCCCTCTACCCTACACGGCCACCCCCTCAAAAAATTCAAGTGGCAAAGGGGGTCGAGTGATACATCTTTTGAAAAGTCTTTCAATTCTCTATATAACTGTGTATTTCTTTAAACTTTTATTGATTCGTTCCTGTGAAATAATTATTTCATTATTTTAGGTTCGGAAAATAAAAAATAAAAGAAACAGTTTAAATTATCGTATGTATTGTTAAAAATGACCCCACCGACTTCCATATAGTAGTATGATCTGTCTTGAAATTCTGTACGAACATTTCTGAACACATCTAGAGTCAATAAACGGCATTCTCGAACAATTCTTTTCACGTAACTCTTCCAGAGATGAGGGTTTTGTTGTAAATACCTTCGATTTCAAATGTTTCCACAGAAAGAAATCCAAGGGAATTAAATCGGGTGACCATTCCACAGGACCTCTTCTTCCAATCTATCGCTCAGGAAACCGATTATCCAAAAATTAATGGACTGCTATAGATAGCAAAATGTAGGGGTGCCCCATCTTGTTGAAAGAACAGTTCGCCCTCTAAAAGATTATCGTCTTCTTCAAGGATTTGGGTAATCATTGGGTCGATGTTATTTTCTAACAGATCGAGGTACCTTTCGCCATTTAACCCTTTGCAGGCAACATTTAGAAATAGTAATTTCTCAGGTATGATTTTAAGTACACTGATAGAAAAGGAGAAAAGAAGCAATGAGATTTTTTTTCAAAATTTTTATTTAATCAGTTTTTTTTATAAAATTGTGGTATGTCAGATGTACCACTAAGCCACAGAATAAACAATATTAATTTTTTTTTTATGAAAACTTTGAAAGCAATTTTTTTTGTCGGACAGACATAATGCAACGCCACAAGTTTCACAAGTCCATTTAGATCTTCTTTGAAGATCTCGGGTACTACATAGAGCACATCGTCGGTAATTTCCATAAACTGGCATATGCAAAGACTGATCCCATCTTTTCTCGAATGGTACTGTTGGCATGTAATTATTCATGTTTTTCGGTTCTAAACTTGCTCTTCCCTTTTCATTCCTTCACTTCCAGCTCCTACGAATCCTGCTACTACGGCCAAACGGAAAGCCTTCAAATTCATACCACTGCTATTTCCACACCTTTGTTGAAAAATTATAAACGCATTAACTACGCTGACATCAATAAAGTGCCAGAATATACGTGGCCACCACTTTCTACTTTTTCTATCAATTTCAAGTTTTCTTCAACATGTCTGCCTTGTCAACGAAATCCATGTTTTGATTTTAATTTTTCAATACTTTAGAGCAAGGAACATTTTCCGCTTCACCATTTCTCTTTTTTTCTTATTACATGGTTAATTTCAGATGGATTTTCACAATTAGAGGCTAACAGAACTATCCTTTTGTCCATCCATTTTACACAAGAAATTCCATCGTCAGTTATTCGGCAATCAAAATCACTGCGCTTCAGCTCTCTATCAGCTTTGAAATCCTTCGGAATTCCTTTTCTCTCTTTTCAAATAGTTCCTATAGCGTGAATATTCTCTGTTTGCAATTGTCTTAGTAGTGGCATGGACGTAAAATAATTATCAAAATAAATAAAATAATGCTTTCCAACCAGAGACCTGGTTAAATCTGTAATAACTCGAGGTCCTAACTGTTTCTCTGCAGTCTCATCGACTTTTCCTGTATATATTTGAAATTCGTTTATGTATCCACTTACATCTGCTCTAGTCCAAACTTTATAGCCCCATTTTATGGGCTTCTTAGGCATGTACTGGCGAATTGACGAACGGCCTTTGAAACAAATCATGGATTCGTCTATTGATTTTTTTCGTGCATTTTATAGTAAGTACTGAAATTATGTAACAATGAATTCAAAAATGGACGCAACTTATACAATTTGTCAAAATTAGGTTTCCCGCGGTTTGGCTGAAGAGTGTTATCATTCAAATGAAAATTTCCTAAGAGCCAATCGAATCGGGTCCGGCTGATTAGAGTTGAAATGTAAGAATCTCTCAGCTCCATATGCGTAATCCCGATAGCTTGGAAGTCTTTTCACACCCATCAAAATATTTTCATTTCTCTCTCATAGTTGTAGGAACAAATGGTTTTACGTTGTGTAGCATAAAGGTTTGTTTAAAAAACAAAATGTTCTATCATTTGTTCACTAACGAGACACCCAAAAATATCAAATGGTAATTCAATATCGTCGGATATGTTAGTAGGCCCGACAAGTTCAAAAAAATCACCCACTATATTATCTGTATTGGTGGCTATTAGGGGCTTTTTCCAAATAAATTTATCCTTTGGTAAAAAATGTGATAATGGGAGATTATCTTCATCCTCCTCAGAATCGGATGAATTTTGTGTGGGAGCAACAGTAATTTCCTTTGTATAATCCTCCGTATCCATAGGATCATCAGCATCATCCTCGCCCTCTTCATCTTCGAATTCATCAACAGATTCTCCATCAGAAGGGATTTCTACCAATAGTGCATCCACTTCGCCTTCATTTAATTCTTGTGAGTCGTTAAAACTCCAAACGTTTCTTTCTAACAAATAAAAAATATATGATGGTCAAATTTGTCTATGATGTTGGTGCGTTGTGGTATAATGTAAACACCACATACAAATAACCATCAAAAGCAACATTTTTATATAAACATTTATAATTCTGCTATATTTGTATGCTAATATATTGCTACAATTGTTCTAGGTAATTACTTGCCATTATTTTCGGTTTTCTTGAGACTAAATTGGCCACTAAAATTTTAGATCATCAGCTGACAAGAAGAGATTAAAAACTAATTTATTATAGGCATCAGTAGTCAACTACCCGAATTTTTTCGACTGCATAATAGAGGGCGCACGTTCATGAAGTATTCAGGTCGGTGCGGTGGTACGTACACACGTACAGTATACCAGAAAGCAGAATCAAGAATGAATTTGATATTTGTGGTATGTAGTATACCACTAAGCCTGAAAGGGTTAAATTGTCAGGAATAAAAAATGGCCCGACAATGTGATCCCCTAAGATGCCAGTCCAAACATTTAACTTCTGAGGCCTTTGGGTGTGAGTTTCCATGAACAAATGTGGATTGGTTTCACTCCAATACCTACAATTGTGCCTGTTTACCTCCCCATTTAACTGAAATGTCAATTCATCAGAAAAACACTTATTGTACAGTAGATTGGCATTACCGTTTAATTGTTCACTAAAAATTTCACAGAATTGAAGCCGACGATCGGGATCATCTTCGTTTAATTCGTGTACCAATTTAAATTTATATGGATGAAATTTGTGGGCCTTTACAATTCGATGAACACTGCTTCGTGATACACCGGAAGCCTCAGCTACTTTCCTGATCGATTGAGTATTATCCATCTGCAAATGACCCAGAACTGCCACTTCGACTGCTTCATTCCTAATAGGTCGCTGAGGTTTATGCTTTTTGTTTCCTACAGAACCTGTTTCCATAAATTCTGTCAATAATTGTAAAACATACTGAGAACCAACCCTTCTATCTGAGCGATTTCTATTGAATATGCGCTCCGTAGCTGTAGTACAATTATCGTTTTTAAAATAAATGTTGACAATTTCTATTCTCTTCTGAAGGGTATAAAACATTTTGAGAACTCACTCTGGTAAAATTTATCTCGATTTATAATTGGTTGTAAAAAAATTTATGCTCAAGGACTATCAAATACTTCAGTCTTTTATTATTCTAAATCTAAACGGACAAGGACAGTGATTTTTGTCGAAAAAACTCGTGTTGATTTGAGTGCACTAAAAAATTTAGTTCATAAATTCCAACACTCAGTGCCGTGTATTTTAGATTTTTTGAACGATTTCGATTGTGTGTAATCATCAAAAATAAAATTATTTTCCTTAAGAACGAACCGAAAAAAGTTAAAAAAAAATACACAGTTATGTATGGAATTGAAAGACCTTTCAAAAGATGTATCACTCGACCCCCCTTGCAATTTGAATTTTTTGAGGGGATGGCCGTGTAAGGTAGAGGGATGCTGATAGGTATGCAAGTATTACATTAAAATATCTCCCCCTTGGAAATAAGGTCGACGTGTTTCACCAATTTTTCAAAAAAATTTTATCTCCAAAGTTATTCAGGGTGCCTATTTTTGGTTACGACACTCTGTATAAAGCAGGCGTAAGAGGAAATATTACGAATGCAATGGAAAAACGGTTAGTTTTACGTAGTATAGACTTTTTTCTGCGTATTAGTTTTAAACACCTTTAAAAGGACACATTTTATAAATGGTTTATATTGCAAAATAGCTAACCCCATTTTTCGCATACAAACTTGAAATTTAATGATTTCTTTAAATTGACCTGTAATATAGATACAGCGGGTGCACCACTTAAGATGTAGATCCAAATAAAAATTTTATTATCTTAGATACAGAAAAAAGTCTAGTATGAAAGTTGTTTTATATTAGTCGGATTACAAATTAACGTAATTAAAATTTATACAGCATTTTGAACTTTTCTCCGGTCAAATAAGTTTTATTTTTTTTAAATAGAGCGCTCTGTATATTATTATATTTCTTTAATCCTTGAGAAAAATGCTTTTCAAAAAATATAAATATGTTGGGATGTAATCTCAAAAAATACACTTAAATCTGTAAGATGTGTTCCATAAAAAAATACAACCTCATTTGGCCAGAGAAATCCACATACTCCATACTATTTAAATATATCAATTTGTATTCGAATCGATGTGCAACATAATCTGTTTGATTTTTTTTCGTATAGGTATTTAATAATAAAGATAATCTCTTACTTTGGCTTTATGACATCTGAGGGGTAAATTTGATGTGCTGAGCATTCTGTATTTGATAAGATAATCTCTTACTTTGGCTTTATGACATCTGAGGGATAAATTTGATGTGCTGAGCATTCTGTATTTGATGAGATTGAGATTATATCCCAACATGTTTGTATTTTTGAAAAGCATTCCAAAAATAGTATAGGGTGCTCCATTTAAAAAAATGTATGTGACCAGGGAAAATTTGAACATCCTGTATACGTTTTGAATACACTAATTTGTAGTCATATTGATATACAACAACTTTCATATACAACTTCTCTCTGTATCAATAAAGTTTTTATTTGGACTTAAATCTTAAGTGGTACACCCGGTACCTACATACCTATAAACTCCTAATAAAAGTTTTCAGATTTCTAAAATGCCACAAGCCATTCCAAACCTTCCCGATATGGGACACTAACAAACACTTTTTAACGTGAGACTACAAACTGCCAGCTCTCGCAAAAGTCTTGACCGTTTGTGGGGATAGACGCTCCTGATGCATGCCATTCCAGCGTGAGCTGTTTTGCAATTTAAACCATTTATAAAATGTATCCATTTAAAGGTGTTTAAAACCAAATCGCAGAAAAAACTCTATACAACGTAAAACCAACCGTTTTTCCCTTGCATTCGTAAGGTTTCTTCATACGACTGCTTTATATTCCAGTTGCTGTAGCTATTTAGTACATTACAAAATTTATTATTTCTTGTACCTATACTTATCGATTGTCACCCATATCTAAAAGTAACGTCTAAAGTGTATAGCGACCATTTATGGGCAAAGACACTCAAAGTACGTGTATTTACGCGCCGATTATTAACCGCTTCAAACCTTGTGGTCGTGACACTCCACTAATCAACACTATTTCGAGCGACTTTTGAACGGCACACATCAATTCTGCGCTCCGAAGTCTCCGTGTGTGGCTGGCTAATGTAGATGATGATAGTGTTCTTAATTAATTAAGATCAAACACTGCAAAGTAATCGCATAACTCAAGATGTACAGGGTGATCATTACTCAATTTCATTATTGATTATTCACCTAGGAAAAAGTTCTAAAACTATCCTTATGTATGTTTTATGGAAAAGCAATCGAACTTCAAATAAAAGTTATGGCCGAAAAACTAAAAAAAATACAGAAATTAACACCCTGTATATTAATGAACAACGTTTCTGAGACACTGAGGATAACGCAGGAAATTTTACATGGCCGTCCGACCTCACAGTTGTAAGTAAACTGCAATCAAAGATAGAGATATCCTTGACCAGCGTGTCCAGTTGTGAAATCCGAGCAGTTATCCGGATATCCCGCAAATTCGAGGTTCGAGATGCTTCAATGTTTAGAGATAAAAGATCAACAATATCGTCTGTAGAAAAACGACGACGTTTCCAGTGGCATTGCAGGTTGCCCACTCCGCAAATCATCGTGCATATTCATGCGTCCTTCTACAAAGTCTACACGCCAACGACGAACCATCTGAATGCTCATGCACTTATCAGCACAAATTTGAATCAATTGTTTAGGCTGAATAAGATTTGTAAGAAACAACTACTCAGGGGCAAAAGCCCCGACCTGCGTTGAATTAAACCTGCAAGTCTTGTTTGGCAGATAAGATCATTTGTCAATTCCTCACTAGACATAGACCGATTTCGAACTTGTTATGTTCTCGTCAGTATGCCATAAGTAATGAAAAAGACAAATCATAATAGCAAACCAAGTTAGCCTAAAGCAGACGAAGCAAGAGAGAGATAGTGAGTGATAAGAGTGATACACTTATCACTAAGCCTGGCCAAGCGATGGTAGATTCAGGGTCGGACGCAATTCCAATACCATCGCGCGCTTGTTTACGATGACAATGACACGACATACTTCAGTTGTTATCTGTCGGTCGATGCATAGAGTACTAATAAATAATAAATAATGTTGAGCGTCAAGAGTAGAAAACGACCGTACGCTGATAAAGTGAATAAATTTATCAGTGAATTTCCGGATTTATTCTATGATGGATGTAAAATAATTTGTAAAGTTTGTGATCAAGACTTAATGTGCCGGAATAAATACGGCTGCAAAATTCATGTCAATAGTAACCGGCATAAAAATAAAAAATGGCTTGTCTTCTTTGGAACCTCAGTTTATGTTTGATTTATTGTTAATGCTGATTGCCTGTGATGTTTCCCTGCGCATATTGGATAAACCAGCATTTCGGGAGTTCTGGAATAAATACAATCCCCAGGTGAATTTACCAAGTCGTTCATTGTTACGTAGATATGTACCAAGTGTTCGTGAAGACATTGTAAATAGGATTAAATGTGCATTAAAAAATACACGGCTGTGATTATGTGTTGACGAGACGGCAGATTGTAAAAAAATCTATTTTAAATGTTATAGTACGTGTTCTCGACCCTGTTAAACCAACATTTCCACTTTTACTAGCTAGCAAAAGACTAACTGCGTGTACTGGCGAAACAGTTACGAGGGTGGTGTTGGGGACTTTCGAAAAATTTGAACTGTCAACAAGTGTTGATGTTTGTGACCGACGGTGCTGCGACAATGCATTTGGTGGGTCATTTTCCTCAAAGAGACGACTGTAGGTTTTTACATGTTACGTGTAAAGTGCATGCGTTCCATCTTGTAGCAGAAACGATTCGAAAATGTTTTCCAGAGGTAGATGCATTAATAGCAAATACAAAAAAAGTATTTCTCAAATCTCCTAAATAGCTTCGAGAATTTCTAACACTCTATCCTATAATCCGGAACCACCAGAGCCAATTCTTACACGTTGGGGAACGTGGTTGATGGCAGCTTTTTATTATGCTGAATATTTTCAACAAATAAAAGCTTTGATAGAGATACTTCAAAACCTTATGAGCTTTGACCTTCATATGCGCAGAGGCATAACTCTACTTATACCGTGGAATAAGCTCCGGCATTTGCGCATTTCACGGCTGATAAGATTTTGAAACACCTCTACTACAGTTAAACCCTAACGAGGCTGCAGCTATTAAGGAAAGCCAGACAAGCTCTCAAGATGTTTCCCTTGCAACAGATTTAAAAACTATTTATAACAATTACAGAGGACTACACGCCGCAATAGAAAAATTGTAAATATTTCGTTGTCGTTAGTGGAATCGCTAAAAATAGTGGACGACGTAAATACACAGCTACAGACTGTAAATGACGCAAAAAATTAGCCCGTTATTGAAAAATTCGATAGTGTATTACGGAAAGATCCTGATTTTACCAAATTAAGACAAATTTTTGATGGTGCATCTACAGCTGCGTTAGGTCAGTTGACAGTGTTTTACTTATGCCTATATTACTTCCGTAGATGTCGAACGGTCTTTTTCAAAATACAAACATATTTCTTCACCACAGCGAACATCGCTTACTGAGACAACTGTAGAAACATATCTGATGCTACACAGTTATTATAGAAGTGCTCCAGTTTGTGATAACGACAACCGAGCTACTTCATAAATCTTCTTAAGAAGGTGAATTTTGTACATATTTTTATAAAGTGTACCAGTATTAATAAAATTTATTTCCATTTATTTTATTTATTTATTTATTTATTATTAGTTATCACTTAGATATACAATGTACATGTGTGAACGTCATTTAACAGTTTAATAATATTGTGCAGCACTAAGCTTACAAAATATAAGGAAATACATAAAAAAGAATTTAAAGCGAACGAAATAGTACAAAAACATACATCACAATACATAAAATATTTTTGTTTTTATTATTGTACTTATTCAAGTATTATGATATGATGCATACCCAGTACGTCTCTGTAGGATTAATGACTTTGGCCAGGCTTGCTTATCACTCACTATGTTTAATTAAACTCAGATCGTGGCTTTTGTCCGCTTAGTAGTTGCTTTTTGTAAATTTTATTCAGTATATAGTTTAACCCACCAGGGTTAGAGATCACAGCTCTTGGTTCATGCTTTGCAGGTCGCTATCAGCCACTAAGACATCAGTGATGTCTGACGGGTAGTCGCACTGACCACCAGAGGGATACACTTATTAGGTTAGGTTAGGTTTGTTGTGAGTGGGTCTCAGTAGACCCTCCACTGCGGCCATCAGCAGGCCTATTGTGGCTCACGCCTAATTATATTTCACCCAATAAGTTCAGTCTCTTAATGAAACTGATAACTTTATTGGGTGAGAATGTGTCCAGATCCTCTGGCAGCAGTTGCCCTTTGCCAAATATTGAGAATCGGATCCTCTCCACAGCGGGACAGGTGCATAAGATGTGGTCTGCCTTCTCATCATCCTCCAGGCATAGACGGCACTCGGCGTTTTCCGCTAGGCCGAGTTTATGCAGATGATAGTTTAGTCGGCAGTGCCCGGTATATAGGCCTGTTAGAGTTTTCAGGTTTATCCTGTTTAACTCTAAAAGTTTCTTAGTTCTCGATTTCAAAGGGTATTTTATGAACGCCTTCGAATGAACTAATCCTGGTAACTCTTGCCAATACTGGAGAGTTTGCCTTTCAGCCCAGGTTGAGATAGCCATCTTGGCCGTACTTGAAGATATGCCAAGTATTGGTTCTGGTCCGATGAATCGTGATCCCGCTCCTTCTCTGGCTAAGGAGTCCGCTATTTCGTTACCTTCCATACCAGAGTGGCCGGGTATCCAGACCAGAGTCACTTTGTTGTTCTTGCCCAAATGATTTAGAGCTTTCTGACAGTTCCATACCGTTTTGGAGTTACACCGGTAGGAGCCAAGAGCTTTTATAGCTGCTTGGCTATCTGAGAAAATTTTTATTGATCTGCGTGTAAGATGCATATATTCCAGCCTTCGTACACACAGTTCAATGGCATGAACCTCAGCCTGAAAAACAGTTGCATGAGTACCTAGGTTTGAGACTATCCTCACACTTGGTCTGTAGCTGTGTACTCCGGCTCCTGTTCCCTCGGGAGTTTTGGAGCCGTCTGTAAACCAACAACTGTCTGCCTTCAGTAGGTCGGCTTTATTCCGATCCCACTCATCTCTTTCTGGAGAAAGGATGTTGAAGGTCAGCTCGTAGTTGGTCATAGTAGGCATAGTATCTGAGGGCATTCCCAGGATGCTGTGATTCTCTATGTCATCCAACAACCTGTTCCGCTCCATGATACTAGTCTGCGGAATATTAATGGCCGCTTGTTGCAGTCTGTAGGTTGCCCACCTGGCCTCTCTCTCCAGACATATATGAAGAGGGGGTAAATCCAGGAGGATTTCCATTGCAGCTGACGGTGTGATGCTAATTGCTCCCGTTACGGTCATGCATGCTAATCTCTGCAGTCCAGAGAGTTTGGATTTGGCCGTCCGTTGTAATCCTTTCGGCCACCAAACAATGGATCCGTATGTTATCATTGGTCTGATGACCGTGATATAGATCCAGTAAATTTGTTGGGGACCCATGCCCCAGGATTTGCCACAAATACGACGGCATGTCCATAGGGACAGCTTTGCTTTGTGGATTACCTTTTCCAGATGGTAGTTCCAATTAAGTGATTTATCCAAAGTGATTCCTAGATATTTCACCTCCACCGCAAATGGAACAGTTTCACCCATTAAAGTGGGAGGTCTTAAGTCCTCCAGCTTCCTTTTCCGGGTGAATGGTACTATTACTGTTTTTTGAGGGTTTGCAGACATCTGTTCCCCGTCGCACCAGTTACTCACTGCATCCAGAGTCTCTTGAAGGGTATTTGATATTACTCCTTCAGAGTTTCCTCTGACTAGTATGACTAAATCATCTGCATATGCTAGAAGCTCAACCTCCCACAGTGTGAGAATAGCCAGTAGGTCGTCCACAAGAAGTGACCACAAAAGGGGGAGAGAACCCCACCCTGCGGGCACCCTCTCGTGGCTCTAAACCTAACTGTTTCTCCCTGTAGAGACGTTGTTATGGTTCTGTTTGATAGCATAGCACGAATCCAGTCGCCTATAGTAGGCTCAATTCCTCTGGCAGCCACTGCTGCATATAAGGAGTCGGGCAGTGCATTATTAAATGCTCCCTCAATGTCGAGAAAGGCTCCCACCGCAATTTCCTTCATTTGAAGGGATTGGGTAATCTTCTCGACTAGGTTATTGAGTGCTAGTTCTGTTGATTTTCCTGTCTGATAGGCGTACTGATGGATATTGAGGGGGTGATGATTCAGGATGTTCCCCCTGATATATCCGTCCAGCATCTTCTCCAGGCCTTTCAACAGAAAAGATGTCAGGCTAATTGGTCTAAGCGATTTAGGGCTTGGTTCTTTCCTACCCATTTTTGGTATATATACTACCTTAACCGCCGACCAACTGGATGGGATATAGTTCCATACCAGACTAGCTCTGAATAGTTTAATGAGGAGTGGGAGCAATATTTCCAGTCCATTTTGTAGTAGAGCTGGAAAAACTCCATCCTCTCCTGGTGATTTGAATGGTTGGAATGATCCGATGGCCCACTCAATTGCCGGTATTGTGATCACCTTTTTTAGCCGTCAGCCAATCATTTTTATCAGGTCGTTTTAATCGGCCTTCTGACGGTGACAGCTGTTGGTCATCCGCATTCAAGCACCCTGGGAAGTGGTTTTGTGCTAGGAGCTGTAAGGTTTCCTTTCCAGAGTCCGTATATGAGCCATCCGGCCGCCTTAATGAACCGAATTCCCTTGTCGGCTCTCTGGAAAGAATCTTGTGAATTCTAGTACTGTGAGGAACGTCAGTTATACTCTCACAGAATTTCCTCCAAGATCCCCTTTTTGCTTTCCTTATTTCTTTGTTATAGTCCGTTAGAGCGAATCTATATTGGTCCCAGTCGCCCGAAGCTTTAGCTCGATTAAAGAGGCGTCGAACTTCCTTTCTCATTTTATCCAAATTTTTGTTCCACCAAGACGTGCCTCTATTATCCCTTTTTGTCTTCAGTGGACAGTTTTCGTTATATGCTGAGACCATCGCGTTGCGGATCTGTTCCGCCGCAATTTCAGTCTCATCACGATTCCTGATTGTGGTGATAGCGGATTGAAGGTGAGACTGGAGGGAATATTTATACCCTTCCCAGTCCGTGCACTTCGGATCCCGATATGTCACCACAGGTCTTGGACCAGCTTCTATATCGAATAGAATATGTTTATGATCTGAACACGAGGGTTCAGAAGATACTTTCCAATCGGATATCTTGTTGCTCAAGTAGTTTGAGCTGATTGTAATATCTAATACCTCCTTCCTATTTCTGGTGACAAAGGTTGGTTTGGAACCAATGTTATTCACAGTTAGTCCTTCACCTAATAAATATTAAAAAAGTGACTCACCTCTTTGGTTAATGTTCGTGCTTCCCCACGCTGTATGGTGGGAATTCGCGTCACATCCAATAACCAGGTGGATATTGTTCCTCTTGCTGTAGGCGATTAAATCCCGCACTACAGCTGGAGGAGGTTGGTCTGCATTTCGATCACCCGGGAAGTAGGCTGAGTAGACGATTATATCCATCTTGCTTCCTCCCTCCGAGATCGATACCAGGACGGTTACAACGTCCTGGGTGCAGTAACCTGTAAGAACAAAGTGGTTAATGTTATTTCTGATCAAGATACATGCCCTGGGTCTTTCATCAGAGCCGATTTCTATTACCTTGCCAGAAGTATTTCCCAGGCCGCTTACTCGGCCTGTGTTGCTTGTCCAGGGTTCCTGGAGGAGAGCGATGTCGATTTGCTCTTCCTTGAATCTTTTGCCGAGGACGTATGTGGCCGTCCTGGCTTTTTGTAGATTCGCCTGCAGACACCTAATATAAGATATCATTGGGTAGTTGATTTGAGGATAAGGATTAAGGATAAGGGTACTAGTTGTGGAGTGTTGAGATACGGTTGGGTTAGGTAGGGTTAGGTTTGTGGGTTTAAAGGTAAGTTAAGGGGGGTGGGATTTTTTCTCCTCCTCCCGGAAGGTGAATGTTTCTCACTCTTCCTGGAGGTGGTTTTGTCTGGGTTAGGTTCCCCCGCCGTTCCCTTCTTCGAAGGTGGTTTAATTCCACTCTTCTTAAGATGGGATTTATTCGGGGAGGGATTTTCCTTTCCCAGAGGTTCCCTTGTCGGGGCTGTTCGCTCCTCTTGGGAAGCGATTGTAGTTCGCTTTTCCTTGAGGGGCGCTCCTGCCACCGATTTCTTATCCGAGGGGTCTTTACCTTCTCTGACTTTTGGGCGGAATTGGACTTGTCCAAATCCGCAGAAGGGCCTGAAATTCAGTCCTTCCAGTGTAATCATGGACGCTTCATCTACTGAGAACGTCCATGTTTGGCCAGAGCCCGAATCCTCCCGGTGTAGTACGTTCCACTCCCGGGTGTTCAGACCGGATACACTTATTACTCACTATGTATATTCTTTAAGATTATTCACTACATTTTGCGGCCAAGAAATGGATAACCGCTCGGATGTCACAACTGGCCACGCTGGTCAAGGGTAAATCCATGTTTGATTTTAGCTTACTCTCAGATCTGAGGTCGGACGGTTATGCAAAAATTCCTACGTTATACCCAGAGTCCTAGAAACGTGGCGGGTACCTTATATTCCCGATAGATAGTGTTAGTTCTGGAAAAAAAATAGTGAAACATATTTTTGGACTGACCCTCGTATTATCTCTGATATTTTTATAAGATTTTTTAGGTTTATATTTAAAATAAACACAAACATGTCTTTCAAAACAGTCATCCATGAAAACAAATAAAAACAATTTATTTATTTTAAAAATTGAAGTAATTCTGCATATTATTCTGTTTATAACACATTTACAAAAACGGTACCAATGAGGGCTAACGTTTTCAAGCTCACCAGTTGGCGCCTCTGATCGAGTAAGGTCATATCAAAAGTTATTGTTAGCCGCGGGAAAAATTTATAGTATTTTATTGTACACCAGCAAATAAAAAACCTTGTTAATTGTGCCTCAGTCTTGTATAGTTCCATTTTGTTCGGAAAGAAAAGACGGACATATGCTTCCGAGAGACAAAACTCACCTAAAACAGTGGTTGATATAGATACTTTACTCTTTCGAAATATTCGTGTATTTGTAAAAAACATTTTAATCCTGACGATTATGCGTTACCAAAGGAGTCTACTACAGAAAATCTTGAGTAGTAATCATGTACATTCGTTGTCATCATATTTATTCTTAATATAACCTAACTTTAATGAACATAAGATACTTCTGATAAGTAAAATAATTTCCCTACTGAGAAAGTAAATTACTACTTTCCCATTCTGCCATCATTGTGTTAAATGTTTTTCAGCTAATAACTAGCATTAAAAAGCCATATTAAATATTACAGTTCAGTGACATTGACCTTTCCGTACACTAACGCCTCTCGTGGTGAATTCAAGTTCGTTAACCTTCATTTGCTGCAAACACACTACAAAGGCGAAGGCGTTTGATCAAGTTCTCTCTGTATCTACTTAAAATAATGGGGTTGATAATTAAATTTATTTCTAATTTAATATCATCAATATTTTGTGGTCTATTTGCATAAACTTTGTTTTTTAAGTGGCCCCATAGAAAGTAAAAGTAATTATTAACGAGGTTAGAGCTGGGCTCTCAGGTGGCCATCGAATTGGTACAGCTCTCCCTATTCACACTAGATAACGCTCATATATAAAAATTACTATTTTGATATAAACGAATTTTTTAAAAGTATTTACTTGTTTTCATAGATGACTTTGCTTTACAAGATGTATTTGCGTTATATTAAATTTAAACTCCAATATCTGATTAAATGTAGAAGATAATGATAATATACTTGTCTCGCTAAATTCAGAAAGATTTTTTCTTTAAACTGAAATTAATATAATACTTAAAATAAAAAATTCGAAGTAATTTCCGATTAAACCGGAAGTGAAACATATCAATGTGATACACATTTATAATCAGTGGAGTATCACATGTCCATTTCCGCATTAATATAGATGGTGTAAATTTTTGTATTCTTCAGATTTTCGGTAACACTTGTTTATTTATTGGCGGAGTTTAGCACATTGCTATTCCACCACTCAACCAGGACAGATACACACACAACCATTCCCTCCGATATTTGCCAGATGTCGCAGCTGAGACTCGAACTCATGAGAGATATACAGTGACTAGCCGTATTATGCCACACAACAACGCTCTAGCCAAGCTATCGTCTCGGTACTTTAAAAACACCACTATACATCCATACCCTAGCCAGGATTCGAACTCGGGACCTCTTGGTTTCAAGCCTAACGTGTAAGCAATGAGCTATTGAGCCGATAAGTTGCGTAAGGAACCAAATTATCTCTGCATAATACTCAGTTTCTTGTAGACAACACTTTTTTGCATAATACAAATTTTGTCAGTATCTACGTGGTTTACCATGACGTGAAGATGAAACTAATCATGAAAATAAAATAATGTTTCATGTAACTATATAATAAAAAATATAACTAAATTTAGATAATGGTAGCACCTCTAAGATAAATAGGAAATAATATAAGCTTTCATTGTTTTATTACTCCCAAATATAATATGATTAAAACTTTATCAGACTTGTTTTCATCAAAATTTAATTAAGTTAGTAAATTTATTTGTTCATCTAGTAACTTATTACCCTTTAAATACGTTGTCGTAACTTAATATGAGCGCGGTTGTAAAGTTTAAGTTTTCAAGAACCTCTTATGGAAATCTAATTTTCCGTTCACCCTATAATGTCATGTTATATTTTCTGCTGTGTTTTGCCATTAACAGCGTGGTTTCCCTTAACTAATTTTATAGTTCATGTAAGGAATATAGTGTTTTACATTAGCTCAGTGTTTCAATGTTGGTTATTATTAAACCTGGCCAAGTTCATTAATCCTACAGAGACGTACTGGGTATGCATCATATCATAATACTTCAATAAGTACAATAATAAAAACAAAAATATTTTATATATTGTGATATATGTTTTTGTACTATTTCGTTCGCTTTAAATTCTTTTTTATGTATTTCCCTTATATTTTGTAAACTTAGTGCTGCACATTATTATTAAACTGTTAAATGACGTTCACACATGTACATTGTATATCTAAGTGATAACAAACAATAAATAAATAAATAAATAAAATAAATGGCAACAAATTTTATTAATACTAGTACACTTCCTCCAGCTGTAGTGCGGGATTTAATCGCCTACAGCAAAAGGAACAATATCCACCTGGTTATTGGATGTGACGCGAATTCCCACCATACAGCGTGGGGAAGCACGAACATTAACCAAAGAGGTGAGTCACTTTTTGAATATTTATTAGGTGAAGGACTAACTGTGAATAACATTGGTTAGTATACAACTGGTAGTAGTATACAACTGAAGTGTGTCGTGTCATCGTCATCGTAAACAAGCGCGTGATGGCATTGGTATTGCGCCCAACCCTGAATCTACCATCGCTTGGCCAGGCTTAGTTATTATAATAGAGCCCGTGTTTTTAAATTTTTTGTTAAATTTGAAGTAGTTATAGAAACAGTAATTTTCCAACCAAGAACACTAGTTTTATGTATCACTCCAGCTCGGACGGTGGAATCGGTTCTCAGTGATGGCTTTTATGCAGACATAACATTATACACCTACTGAATATATTTTACACTAGCTAAATGTGGGGGTACCGTCATATTATATATTTTCTTATAACTCGTTAACGGCTAGGAATATCTAAATTCTATAAAGACTCAGCGGTTGGGTTTTCACTCCCGTACCTAACGCCCTTCTGGTTCCTAAATTTTTGTTTAGAGATAGAATGACTTGGCAAACTTATACTTAAGTGAATAGGTATGTCCACAAAAAAAATGATATCCGTTCATATTAGTTAAAATGGCACGTTGTTACTGAAATTTATTTGGAAAATGATACAAACCTAATTGTAGTAGAAGCCACAGAAACTGCTTGCATTATTTAAATCCGATAAACGCTTGCTGATGTCATATGCTTGCAGCTCAGAGACTGGTGCGAGATTCATTGTAAGTACAGCCCCGCGGTAGAACGAAGCCTATTGTACTGTTATTTAGAATATTATGGTATAGTTTACAAGGGTTAATGTTTGTTTTGCGTAATATAGAAATGGAAGAATATTTTCAGAAAAACGATTCGCACAATTTGCCATATATAGACGTTATTTATAATGGCGTCTGACTTTCAGGCATCAAATAGAGATTTTAATCAACCGGAATTCAGTGATGTAAAAATAGATATTTATTTATTAACTTTATAATGTGTTATTTGATGATTTTCTAAAAATTGTAAAATGTATATTGCAACATTTCACAAAGAATCAACAATAAATAGTATTTATGGAACACATTGGTAGACATTGACTCTTTTAGTGTGATGTCACATAATTATACGTATTAATCTCATAACACACAGGTTGTCTACACATAACACTGAAACTTGACCCTTAATGCAAATATCTACAAAGGCTACATTTTTGCGGGTTGGACACAGCATATAACTTTATTTATTTCTCCCTTTTAAGAAATATTTAAGACTTTCGGTTACCATTTACCATGCACAAAGCATGTGAAAATATATGCAATTATAACGCATTACAGAAACTTTTATTATTAATATAATTAATTAACATTAAAAATAGATGAAGTATTCTCCAATAGGAGTAAAATAAAAAGTTAATAGCTGCTAACTTCATCGGTATTTAAACTTGTTGTGTTATGTTTTGTAATCTAACTTTCGTACATTCAAGTTCGTGTTATATTAACGAAAAGACGTTTTTGTATTTATTTTAAGGTATTAGTTTATGATTTGCTCCACAGTGTGATTATACTAATAAATGTGGATGCAAAATTTTCACCAACATAGGATGGACTATTGCAACTGGATTTTACAGAATAACGTGCAGCCAAACAATGATTATTTGGATAGGATTTTATTTTCGGACGAGTCTAGGTTCACGAATTTGAAATTATATAGCCGATATAATACGAGACATTGGTCACAAGAAAATCAGAATTTATTATGAGAGGGTAATTTTCAATATCGATTCAGTTTTAATGAGATTGAGGATATTTTAAATGAATCATTACTTTAGATTTAAGAGAGGGAATGATGGCGCTGTTCCACATAATTCAAGAATAGTGACTGATTAACTTCCACAGAGATTCGAAGAAAATGTCATTTCGACGAATAGTTCTGTCAGGTGACCTCCAAGGTCACCTGATTTGCCTCACTTAGATTTTTTATTTGAGGTCATTTAAAAAATATTGTCTACGCAACCGCCGTTACAACCCGTGAAAACTTGGAGCTACAATTAAAACGCGCAATTAAAAGCATAACGGCCCAGCAATTGGCGAATGTTCTTCGATATACAGTTATGCGAGTTTAGAAGTGCACTGACATTAATGGACAGCATTTTGAACAACTGTTGTAGTGTTTTGTGTTTATGGCAGATTTTAATAATGCATATGAAAAAATTCCTTATCAATAGTACTAATAAATGGTACCATGGTACCCATATGGTTCCATTTGAAAAAAATTTGTTTCGTTCTAAAAACTATTTTGATGAACTTTATTTGCTCACAAATCACATAATTTACTATTTTCGATGGGATTTCGATTTTTTTAGCATTACACGAATCAATTAAAATAAATCGGGACAGTCGTGACACACTTAAACGGAAAACTAGAAATTAAATTAAAACAAATGTTGACGTTTGAAATGTCATTTATGTGGTATCTTGTATTCAGAAAATTATGCAGAATTCAAAAATGCAGTAATATGTAGGGTGCTCTATATTTCAAAAAGTGACGTTCATTAAGTATATAGGATGTTCCAAATTTCAATCGTTTATCTTCAAAGCTAAAGGAAAAAAAGGGGGTGTACCATTATCCTGTTACATCCGGTATGGTTGGTAGTTTAAGAAACATTTAAATATGTTTAATAATGTTTTGACTGAATTGTGAATCACATAATTTGTAACTATTTATATGCGATCATTAAACATTACAATTTTTATGTAATTGTTATAAGTACATATTTAATTATATACAAAAATAAAATGGGTATGCATAAAAATATAGTTAATGGTTTTTTGATATAGTTATTACCGTAGTTATTGCCATAATGTTTCTAAACGACAAAACAAACATTAAATTTTCGTGACATGTAAGAATTTTTCTGGTTTATATTTCTCTATTACATAAAGTTAAGTGTTCTCCCTGACCTACTGACTCATCAATGCAGAACCTAAACCGTAAGAGTTATAACTTTGAAATTTAGTGGGATGTACCTAAGAGGTGAATTCGGGGATATAATTATTGTCTCTTACAAACTGTTCCAGCTACAGCATTGATATCTGGTAAGAATGTAGAAATCAACTCTAGGGAGTAAAATGAGGGGGTTAAAGTATAAAAATTAGTATCCTAAACTCTTAAACTCGATTAACTCCTGGTAATTTAAGCTAGTATAATATAAAATATTCATAAATTTGTTTTTAGAAATAATCACTGTCGACTCCATGGTCGAGCGGTTGTGACACATGCTTCTCACCCCGTGGTACCGGGTTCAATTCACGACTAAGTAGCTGGGATTATTTCAGAAGCAAAAAATTAATTACAGCCTACTTGGATGTTGTGCACCAGGTTACTCTAGGGACATATGGAGTTGTATCACTTGTGGTGATTAATATTTTAAAAAAAAGTACAATTACGGTCACAAAGCGATGCAAAAAAGACGTTTAAGACAATCCCAATCCCTCGAGCCGTTAAATCTGAAGACCTCGTAGACCACACAATGTATCCATAACTGAAGATAACCCATTCACCAAGCAAACATTGTTCTTATGACTTTCATACTATCTCTAGCAGTATGGGCTGTTGTTTAATCCCCTTGGAACTAGAAGTTAACAAATCTTCGTCTCTGTAATTCTGGCAAGAAAATGTTCAGATGTCATATTAACATTCTCGTATTCATTGTCCTAAAAACTTGGTTTGATTTGTTCTCGCCGATTTTTCAACGGGCCAATATCTAAAACTTTGTTTTTTAGCAAACAAATAGATGATAGTTGGATTCATTCACCATTCAAAGTTGATCGTCTATTTACGTGTGAATTATTTTGGATGATCAGTAACTTCTTCAGAAATTGTTCATCTTGCACTCTTGTTTCGATTACTTAAATCCCGTTCCACTTGAATTTTTTTACCGATGAAATTTTAAATCCGAATAAACCCTTGAAAATTTCCTTTCGAGATTTCAAGAATTAAACCTTGCCAGTTTGCAGAACTATGAAAACTTCGTACCAAAGCTTATCCCACACAGGCAATATTTTGAAGAGTCCGAATCGTTTAACATTTACCAAGATTCTTAGCATTTTCCGTAGAATATGACGTTTTGAAATAAAAAAAATGATTAATCAATAGGAATTTACATATTTTTTGAATTTTCATTCCTTTTCTGGTAGGATATAAAATGATATGAAAAATAAATATAGAATAACATAACGTGGGCGTCAACACAGCACCTCATAACTGAAATTTTTGGCAAAAAATATGATTTTCCATTATTTAGTTTAAAATGGGTGCCTCCATCTATTGAAGGTTCGATATAACTGAATTCTTGTTATTCTGGCTACATTTTACAGAAAACAGTACCTCGTAAATGGCAAGTGTGAAAATTTAGCAGCAATACCTCTTATTTAACACTTTTGATAGTTGTGACTTGATAGTATTGAAAGGTAAGTCCGCAACTAATTGCAATATTACTATTGAATTTTAAATATACTATATTATTACATCTTGGTTAACATGTATTGGATGATTTTGTCTCTTATGTTAGCTTTATTTCCTTAAACAAATAAAGTTTATATTGGAAAATGTTGTTTTAATTTTTAGGCTACAGTTACGAGGTCCTGCAATGACAAAACAAATTAGCATTCGAAAAGTTTACCAAGTACTGCCATGTCGAGCCGAGGCAAAAAAGAGATTTTGGAAATTGTGTAAATGATTTTAGCATACTAAATACTATTCATACGCCTCATAATGCTTTGGAAACAGAAAATGAAATAATGTTTAATGAAATTTTGAGTCCTGAAGATCTGACAGAAATTATAAAAAATGCTGAGATACTTTTTGGGAAAAATGGAACATATTTAAACGAAATAATTAAAGATCATAATATAATTGAGTCTGAAATGAGTGAAACAGCAATTGGAGAGAAAATTCATATAATTGAACCAGAAGAACCAACAAAAACAGCACCTGAAGGAGCGATTCGTATAAATACGACAGAAGAAATTGGGGTCCTAACGTATGCCACTTTAGAAAATATAAATAAAGACGACAGAAACAGTTCAGTAAGTAATTTTGAAATGAGTGAGACTGAAAGTGACTCAGAAAAGGAAGGCAATGAAAACGAAAACATAAAAAGAAGAATTGGACAGAATAAAAGGGCTAAAAATCAGAAAAATACATTCAACGATACAGACAGAAGTGAGAGAAAAATCAAACAACGTTGTACAGGGGGAGTGCTATGTAATTACGATGGATGTTCAAGATGTAAAGTTATCACCACAAATACCTGCTAGTAATTTATATTATAAAACAAAATTGTGTTGTCATAACTTCACAGTTTATAATATAGCAAATAAGCAGGTAACTTGTTATTGGTATGATGAAACTAACGCTGATGGACAAGCCTCAACCTATGCTTCATTGCCTGTTTAGAAGAGGAGTTTCTTTATTGTGATAAAAAAGTTACCTATAATTAATTTATCAGATGGATGTACGGCGCAAGACAAGATTAGTATCATTTCTAATACTTATCTGAAAAATATAAAGTAGTCATATTTCAAAAAATTTTAGAAAAGGGCCACACTCAGATAGAGTGTGACTCTGTACACAGTGCCATAGAACACGCTCTAAAGATTAAACGAATTTATTTGCCCAGTGATTATGTCAAAATAACTAAAGGAACCAGATCGAAATTTCCCTACATAGTTAAAAACAAGGATTATACTTCATTTAGAAGTTTTGGTGCAAAAGATCTGTTGAAGTACCATTCAATTAGGCCATCCAATATTGGCAACGATAGAAATATCGTGACAAACATATGGGCTTTAAATATTTTGAGGGAAAAATTTTTTACAAACTTAATTTTGATTCAGAATTTGAGGTGTTACCAATAAGACCAAAAAAATATTGATCTAGAAAATGCCATGTTTTCCCCTTATACAAAGAAATACTACGAATTCAGAAAACTAAATATGATCAGCTACAAACCATTAAAAAAAGTATTCCTACAGACTGTTGGAGCTTCTATAATTTAATACCTCATAACTGATAATTATATTTGTTATATTTCCATCAAAATTTTCAAATAATAGTTATAGTTGTTATAAAAACTATTTTTTTCTTTCGTATGTTAACTAGAGTTTAGTTATTATTCTCTCTCAAAACGTGTATTTTTTTAATCATTTAAATGCATTACCTCATATTTACTTCACTCTAAAAACCCAGTACCTCGTAAAAAACATTTTTTTCTATAAAAACATTTGTTTTAATTTTTCAATAGTAGCAACATTAATGTTATTTGTTTTTTAAACAAATTATATAATATTTTTAAGTTTCACGACCCTTACAAAAATTAAATGAGTTTATTTGCTCTACTGTAAAATTAGCATTTTCTCACTTACGAGGTCCTGCGTTGACGCCCTCGACAAGCATTAATTCGAAAACTTTAAAAAAGAGGCTGGTAATAAATTAATATTATATATGTCATTTTAACTCGCATAAAGTCAGATGTACGATTATTGTGATACCAAAAATAACGCTTATCATGTATCATAAAGTGATTAGGGAATATCAAAATTTATTATAAATATAATTAATTTCGTTGGTTGTTTATTTACATAAGATATGTATTTTTCAACGTGTAATATAAACAACTAAAGTCCTATTGCTGAATAATAATTAATACAGTGTGTAACAAAAAATCTCCGACATGTCTATTTTTAATTACAATTGCCCATCTTTTGATACAGAAAATTTAAAAATGACGTCATAAAGACCGCGAGTAAATAGTATATTCAATGTATTAAGTGAAATATTTACTGCTCCTGTTATTTTGGATGTTACAAAATTCCCAAAAATCTTTATATGTGTATGTCAGTGCGGTGTCCTTGGATCAGACCAAAGTTTTAAAAATTTGGACTTTCTCTAATATACAACATTACCATACTTTTAATACTAACTCGGTTCATAGAAATGTCCATAAAAAAACTTTTCAACCTGTATTTTTTTCAATTACACACCATTTTTTCATTACCATATTAGGGATTTTTCTCCTGGATCCGCCCTTGATAACTAGGTCTGTCAATCTGAATTGGGAAAAATTGAATCTTTGGATAAATTTATAAACGGATATCCGGATTTACAAAAAAATCTGGATACTTTTATTCGATTATATTTATTCGGAAATTTTTTATCCGGAAAACATTTTCCGATTAATTTTATCCGAATACTTTTAATTCAATAACTTATTCAGATAATTTTATTTGAATACCTAATTTTATCCGAACATTTTTATTCGGACAATTTTATCGGAACATTTTTTTCGGATAATTTTATCCGAAACTCTCTTTACTTCCTCACCCTCAAAGTGAGGAAGTTGTATTCGTGAAAAAAATTTTGAAAATTTTTATTGCATTTCTGGACTAATCTCGACGAATTACCTATGACGATACACAAATATCAGACAGAAAAAATTTCTGTCTGTGTGTCTGGTTCGCGTTAGCAACTACAGTTTTTGAGATAAAGCTTTCAAATTTGCTACGAATTCTAGAGGTCAAGGAAGAGATTGAGTTCGTTGATAAGCAAAATCGGTCCCACATAAATAGATGACGCAGATATAGTTATGCAGAATTAAGAGCCATTTAAAGGGCACTTAAAACAGTGGTGTTTAAAAGAACATATCTGCCAAATCAGTTACACTTGAACTTCCCAAATTTAAATGGTACTAGGTGATATGTTACTTCAGGGCATGAGTATACAAAATTTAAATTAGATGTTGAGTAGATGGTTACTTGAACATTAAAAAAAAACAGGAAAAAGAATTTCTATAATGTTTTAATATTGTTGCATATATATTTAAAAATATATATGCAGAAACATATAACTCAGGCATTAAAACAGCTTAAAAACATAAATTGTGAAAGTTGTATATAAAATTTTTAGTTTCCTGTTAAAAGTATCGAAAAGAAAACCTTACAATCAAAAATAGTAGCATGGGAGGTGCTGCGTTCTGTAGTAAATTGTCGGAAACTACAAATATGTCTTTTACTAAATGCACAGTATGTATATGTAACACGTCAGTTCATTTCGCCTTACTATTTGGAAGTAAAACACAATTATTTCAATTGACTGGTTTCTAGGTCTATATTCCTCTTCATCAGAATCTACAAAACATATTACAATGAGATCTTAGGTTTTAAAAAACACACTCAACAATTTATTAAAAGTGAAAAATTCTGGCTGAATTGTGTGACCATAACTCAGTGAAAATTATATGGGTGCCCGGATACAGTGGCGTAAAAAGGTAATGAAGAAGCCGACTGTTTGACGGGAGAGGGAGTTAAAAACCCCCTTCCTGTCCTTAAATAAGTTCTTTTCATATTAGGAAGTCTGATCATAACAAAGCTGTGAAAGTAGGTCATGAAACAGTTTAAGAACCATTGGCTCCATATAAAGGGACCTTCGAAAGTCTCTACCATAAAGTGGCCACTAAAGCTCAATAGGTAACGAATGAGATACATAGTAGACCTGACACATGCCACTGTCCCCCTTCCTACAATGAGGGTGAGAAATGATTCTATTTGTCGGATGTACAGATTGGAGGAAGAAACCTCCACTCATGTTTTATATAACTGTACCACATTGATAGCCATAGACATCTAGGGAGAGCCATTTTTAGATCCGAATAAGTTATGAGATATACCCTGGAATAGACTGTTCTCTTTTCTAGAGAAAGTCGGTGTCTTTTGTGGAAGTTGCAGACGCACAACTGGCCCATAGGCCTGTGTCCGGAGGATTATAGAATCTGCATGTGCACTTATGAAAGAACCTTATCCTTAAAAAATATTTTGTACATATCTTCTATATTTTAAAAATTGACCGTGGTTTACTTGTGATTCAAATAGATATTTTGAAATTTTTGACCAAACCCTATATTATTGTTACAGTTTCATAAGTGATTAGATAGTTTGAGGGTAAGCACAAATCTCTCTAAAGAGTAAGTTTTTTACCTAATAAAAAAACTACCTGCTTTGATATACTACTTTATACTATACCATTTTTCCAGGTTTAAACTGTAGGATAATGTTCACTTGATTACCACTTTGTTTATTAATCTTTCAACCTAGCACAATTTTCTTAAATTTGATGTTTTTAGAGTTGCGTGTCTTAGGAAACAGTTTTTTAACAATCACTAATAAGTAGAAGAACACGTAATTTGAAAATTACGCACTACACCATCTAGTAAAGTTTTTAGATTGAATACCACCAACTTTAGTATAACCTTAACAGTATTGATAATAATATACAACATAAACAATTTTGTGAAATTATCTGTAGAACAAATATTTAATGGACTACTAAATGATTATAAATATGTTAATAGCAAATATATTTTAAGATATTCATCTTCAAACAAATTAACTAAAAATATAGATAAGGAAAGAGATAAGAAACACAACAATTATTTAACTATAATTTAATAGAAATATATTAGCCTTATGTAAAAAAGGTATAATTTTTGTGTACAATCATTAGATAGAAAAGAGTTATACGTTACAACTTTGCAAAATCCTCATATACGTTAGGATAGCCAATGCAATATCGTCAATGCGTCCAATTAATCAGCTGGTTTGTCAATTCCATAGAGAAATTAGTTTCTCTATGGCTGATTCAACACGCCACAGACAGTGCTGTGAAATATAAGGTCGGCTGTCACGAATGATGTAAATGCCCCTTTTCTAAGTGATTTTATCTAAACCAGAAATTGTTCCTGGTATACTCGGATATTGAGGGTGTGTCCATTGTCTCTAAATCGTCCATTGCTAAATGTAGCCCTGTCCCATACGAGGTACTTTGAGGTACTTTCAGGTATACTGGGAATTATAGTACCAATGGTCACAAAAAAATCAATGTTCGAATTTTCTAGGCGGGGTCCCCCTAAAATTTGCATTTGTCTAAAAAATAAGCTTCACAAGGTTTTAGCTCAACTGAATAATGCTAACCCGCGCCTTATCGAGGTTAAAGTTTTAAAAACCAATTTTTTACAAAAAATCGCCGTTTCTCCCTCATAAAATGAAAACCATTTGTCTTAGAAATCTGATTCTTTCATTTCATAGGAAATGTTATCTTGAAGTTTTACTCCGACAATTTTTTTTGTTAAAACTTTTATATTTGAAGATATCTATAATTTTCCTAGACAAGACATGATCCGAATCCTCAGTCGCCTTTTTCGGAAAATAAGTAAAAAATGGCGACAGAGACACCTAGTTTAATTACTTTTGACCATTTTTTTGTTTCCTTTATATTATATACAATATAAATAATACATTATTACACAATAACATAATAAGACATAAAACAAACATTTGTTTTAACGTAATAGAAAATTTTTTAGACCGACTTATTAATTGTTGGAAAATTTTTTGGGTAAGGGTCCTTATTTTGAGAAAAACTACTTTTTTTAACTTGCCGACGTTTCGGTAATTTTTATTACCATCTTCAGGGCACTGTAAGATATAAAATTATGATGTTAACACTTGTAAAAAATGTAAATAAAAAAAGTGTATATAATATAACATGTGGTACAAACAATAAAAAAAGTTATTAAATAAATAAATGGATATATGCACCTACAAACATACACAAAACACGTACAACGTATAAATAGATATTAAAAATCAGAACATATTAACAATAATTAAAAATATTTAAATATACTTTTTTTAGGGCATCTCAAATTTAATTTAACATAATATCACACTTGGTAAAACTACATATGCAGTGAAAAATAATAAGTACTTACATTAATTATGAGTTTTTTCTTGGTCACCATAAAATATATATAAAACAGGAAACAAACAGATAAAATCGTTGGGTATTAAATTAGTGTACTTATGTAACATATATACACATATATATATATCACTTATAAAGGTACAATTAATTATCAGACTGTAATGCGTGTAATGGTAATGACACGAATGTGAATCTTTCTAAACGTTAAAGTATGCAAAACACATGAGAAGGGATAAAAACCATCATAGATAAAAGAAAAAAAAAAACGATTATTTGCAATAATGGCAAGGACTGATTATTTGTTTAATATTTCGTAAATAATGCATTTTAAATTATAGCTATTTTTTACCTAACTTATTAATAAGATTAAAATAACACGCGTTTAAGTTCTCAATGTCTTTCCTTGAATTAACTGACTTAATTTTCTTTTATATTGACCATTTCTTGAAATTTTCTCTTTTCAAGATTATGCTGTCTACCTACTATTGTTGTTTCATCAAAAATTAAATTCGTGATTTAAACATTTGCAGTGTTCTACTAATGATGTTGTGTTTATTTTATTTTTTGTTTTTAACGTCTCTCATGTGCTCTTTCTTTCTGGTTTTTAAGTATCTACCTGTTTGGCCTATATAACTTTTTTCACAATCCTTGCACGGTATTTTGTATATGACATCTGACTGTAATTCTTTTGGTGTTTTCACTTTTTAAATTTGTAAAGAAATTTTCTTTGTCGTATTTTCACTCTTAAATGCAACATTAATTTTATCCGTGGAAAGTACCTTCCTTACCTTCTCAGAAAGATTTTTAACATATGGTAATTTGTAATATGTTTTTGTGCCTGAAGGTGAGGATCTAGTTGATAAGCTGTTATTATTGTTATTTATTATTCTGTTAATTAGTGAAATTGGGTATTGATTTTTTATTAGATAATTTTTTTATTAGTTGTAAATTTTATTGTGAAATTGTGGGCTTGATAAATGAATTGCTCTATATATTTAAGTTATTAATGATGTTAAATTTGTTTTTAATAGAATGTTCGGAGTTAAAATTTAAAAATCTCTCTGAAAGGGGGTTTGTGGTACCAGTCCACGAGTAATACATTATCAGTTGTTCGTAAATCTTCAACATCTAAAAGGATAGGTGTTTTTATTTTTAATTTCTATTTGTAAATTGTAACTTTTCATGGAAGCTGTTAAACACGTTTAATAGTTCTTCTATTTTTGTTTTAGGTATTACCAGAAAAATATCATCCACATACCGTTTAAAAATAGGTACTTCAAAAGACAATTTGCTTAAGCAGACTTCTTGTAAGTGAGACATGACCAAATCTGAACAAACAGGAGACCTACAATTCCCCATACCTAGACCATATATTTGCTTAAAAAATTCCCCATTAAAGTTGAAATAACTGCTTTCGGTGCAAAAATTAAATACTTCTAAAAATATTTCTAAAGAAATTGTTGTATGGTTTTCAATCAAATGCCATCTATCTTTTATAATGTTAATCGTTAAATCAATGGGTATGTTTGTAAATAGTGATATCACATCCAGAACTTAAACGCGTGTTATTTTAATCTTATTAATAAGTTAGGTAAAAAATAGCTATAATTTAAAATGCATTATTTACGAAATATTAAACAAATAATCAGTCCTTGCCATTATTGCAAATAATCGTTTTTTTTTTTCTCTTTTATCTATGATGGTTTTTATCCCTTCTCATGTGTTTTGCATACTTTAACGTTTAGAAAGATTCACATTCGTGTCATTACCATTACACGCATTACAGTCTGATAATTAATTGTACCTTTATAAGTGATATATATATATGTGTATATATGTTACATAGTACATAATTTAATACCCAACGATTTTATCTGTTTGTTTCCTGTTTTATATATATTTTATGGTGACCAAGAAAAACTCATAATTAATGTAAGTACTTATTATTTTTCACTGCATATGTAGTTTTACCAAGTGTGATATTATGTTAAATTAAATTTGAGATGCCCTAAAAAAAGTATATTTAAAAATTTTTAATTATTGTTAATATGTTCTGATTTTTAATATCTATTTATACGTTGTACGTGTTTTGTGTATGTTTGTAGGTGCATATATCCATTTATTTATTTAATAACTTTTTTTTATTGTTTGTACCACATGTTATATTATATACACTTTTTTTTATTTACATTTTTTACAAGTGTTACACATCATAATTTTATATCTTACAGTGCCCTGAAGATGGTAATAAAAATTACCGAAACGTCGGCAAGTTAAAAAAAGTAGTTTTTCTCAAAATAAGGACCCTTACCCAAAAAATTTTCCAACAATTTGTTTTAACTTTATGAATATTTTTACGAATTGCAAGTAAGTCGGTACATAGTTCTATCCCTTAAAAGGTCTGTTTTTGTTACACAAGCTTTTTTTTCAGAGAATCCCTACTTGAAGTGTCATAAACCACACTCCTTCTTTTCTGCTCCTTGTCTAAGGTGGCTTGGGAGAGGTCAGAGGGCTTTAGTTATCGTTTGTTTTTCAAGTAGTGAACATTTGAACAACGTTCGTTTAGTGAGTTTTTCCCCATGAGGTTTGAGGGACAATGTGTTCTACAACATCCATGAGCCATGCTCGCTCAGGTTGAGTTCAAGGCAGAAAGAAATGGTGTATTTACTGGCAATTACTGGCAGTAAATTACCGTCTAATTGTCACATTTTACGTGATTTATTTTATAATATACGGCAAGTGAAATTGAACACCAGAGAAGCTGCAAGTCGTACAATACAGGAAGTTGTAATTTCTTGGGAGAAAGCTAGGCTACCAACCAGACACTTGAAAGATTGTGTTGCAAAACTTGAAAAAACTATACGTAGAGTGGAGAAAACTGCAAAGAAACTCTAAAAGATCTGTAAGCACAGCTCAAAATAAAAAAGTAGAAGCTTTCAAGTCAACTCTTGATGGCCTTTTTGATGTTGCTTATCAGGGTGCATTAAAAACACTATTGAAGATGACAAGCAATTTTTTGTTACTCTTATGTTTTTCAAGCTTGTAAAACAATCTTTTAAGTTTCTATAGCTTTCTCCCAAAAAATTACAATTTCTTGTATTGTAAGTCTTGCAGTTTCTCTAGCAGGTTGAGTGCCACCTTAAAATAAAAAAGATGGATCCCACAGACCATTCGGTTTTTTGCTAAAACACTTAGATAATAGAGTCCTAACGCACAAGCAGTGGTTTGTGATTAGAAAAAAAACCGCTGCCAATTACTTGGACATTAGAACTGCGTCACCGTAGTAAAACTCGACGTGTGGTGGAGTTTATAATAAAAGTAATTTTTGACGTTTCAAAAAAGTCATATTTTTTGACGTTTCAACAAAGTCACATTTTGTCGTTTCAAAAAAACTCGATGTGTGATGGAGTTTGTATTAAAAGTAATTTTTGACGTTTCACAAAAGTCACATTGGTGGAATGATTTTTTTTGAAAAAGTAATTTCGTCTGGTATATTGTAGCTTCTATATCCCATACACAGGGATACATTCTTAAACTTTCAATAAATCTTTTCGTTTTCATTATATATTGGGTATGTAGCACTTGCATAAAATCACGAAATATTTACTAGCACTTCCTTGAACAACACTATCGTTGAAAACAAGTGTTAAACACGCATGAAATACTCATGTAGGTTGCCACAGGACGAAGTGTAGGTGTGGAAGGAGAAACCTTAGCGCGCTATGTTTCCAAAATATCGCTCGCGAAGATATATCATACTCCGAAAATCTGTAGCACAGCTTGGCATAGTCTTTGGGTGAAATCGATGAATATGTGAATACTGAATTTACTTTTTTTACTTAGCATGGCATAGCTTAGATTAACTTTCCGCTGGCTATTTTTAAAATGCTTTCCAGTAAAATTGTACAACATGATCAAACGAGTAGAATAATACGAATCTTAGACGACGAAATATTTTTGCTATTTTTTTCATTTTGCTATTAAGGTTAATACTTAATATGGCATATTAATATATGATGTACATGGGGCATACTAATGCACAAGTAGAAAATATCTGATGTGTTAGCACATAACTTTCTTATACTAGTATACTATATCATCCTGTTCTAAAAAAATCATTCTATTTAATTATTCACTTACCTCAATTAAATTTTATAGTATCTTGAAATGTTTCATTAAAATTTTTAAACAATTAATTTTCAGTCATTCGATACTATCAATAATAATTCATGTCAAATATTTTAATAATTTTTTGTTGTTGAGGTTGACATTTTGTAACTAAATTAGACCTTTCAAACGTCAAACTGTTAAATTTATCCTAACCTCATTTTTTGAGTCCAAATGTGTAAAATATTTTAGTTTACATCAGCTTTATTTAAGTACTTGGAAAATATATTTTATGCGCTTGATATAGCAGACATGATTTATATTCTTTCATCAAGAATATATTTTTTTTAAAGTCAAATACAAAAAAGTATGGGTCCCGTGGACTCCCTTTAACTGACCAATTTTGTTTATCACCGAATTTTTCATTGTCTTTGGCCTTTAAAACAAATGTACCAAATTTGAAAGCTTTATCTCAAAAACTGTGGCTTCTATCGCGATACTACAGACATGCGGACAGATTTCTTTTCATGAAGTTATGTTTTTTTATTATAATTCGTCGAGATTCGTCCAGAAATGCAATAAAAATTTTTTTTTTTTTTTCCCGAAATTGTAACTGTTTTCTTCTTTCATTCATTAGGTCTCTTCTGGTGGTACCACATTCACCAAATTAAATGTGTCACTTCAAATGTTGTTGACAATCTTAACTGCCAACTTTGGGAAGTCCCATTTTTGAGTTATCGGGGATACACACAAACACACACATACACATCCAAACCGACAGACATCATTCGGAAAATAGTCACAATGGATTTAGAAGGATTCAAAACGTATATATCAATCAAAATCTCGAGGTCGAAAAAAAATCACGATTACTGTACTTCCTTATATTAATTAGGTATAAGAAAGTAAAAAGTTAGACCAAGAATGAGGGCGGCAAGATTCACTCGGGATATCGAGGCCATGCACTTGATGAAAATTTAGGCCAAGAGTTGTGAGCAAGACTAATTAAATAAAATTTTAAAGAGAAACGTCACACAGTGGTATAAAAAAGATGCGCTCAGTTGGAGAGTATCTTTTATTAAAGACTTTGTTAGTGACCTCAGACGCGCGAGGCAGATTAATTTTTCTATGACGTGATAAGTCAAGGTCTTATCGCAAGTTTCGTAAGAGAGTGCTTTTAAAAAGTGACAAAAGCATTAACGTAAGTGTATCGCTAAGCGATTATGACGCGATTTATGCGAGGCTGTAAATAGAATCTATAGGTGAAATAAAGAAGGTTCTTGTAGATCCTCCGTGGCTAGCAGAAATCCAATCATAACCTGAAAAAGACGCGTGAGTACTGTACCAAAGCCTGTTAGTGTACTGAAGGTTACCTGTAACGATTGTCTGTCCAGTCAAAAAGACAATATTTTTTTGGAGCGGTTGACTTTTTGAGTAAGACACAATTTTTTTAACTTGAAGACAGTTTGACCCTAAAGAATTTCATAACCTCACATATCAGTTTAATTCGAGAATTGTTCAATTTGAAGTGTTCTAACCTCAAAGCGAACTTGTTTCAGTGTGCTCTTTTGGCATTTATTGTTAAATTCCATTGTAAGAAACCTGAATTTCATAGACTCCTCAAGATTATTCCTCCGGCCCACTTTCCTTTAGATTTTCTAACCTAACAAAGTTCTACTTTGGTGTCAGCTGGTGTCAAAGATTTCAAACTTGGAAGGTATCGATAAGACGTAGTCAACGTCAGAAATCTTATCCTGCGATTGA
Source organism: Rhamnusium bicolor (assembly GCA_029963845.1). Lineage (NCBI taxonomy): Eukaryota > Metazoa > Arthropoda > Insecta > Coleoptera > Cerambycidae > Rhamnusium > Rhamnusium bicolor. The sequence continues at coordinate 92,008 of JANEYF010004607.1, read as the reverse complement.
ATTTTTTACGGATCTGTCAGAAATCCTAACCTATGAAGAAAGTCACGGAGAACGTCCGCTAGTGTAAGGTCAAACGTAACGTCAATTTCTTCTGACACCCACTCTAGTTTTCCACGCTTAATTTAGGTAGCGATGTCTAATCTGATAGCCTAATTTTGATAACGACACTCGTGTTAATAGCGACATCGATCTTGATAGCTGAAGTTCAACTTTGACAGTAACAACTGTCACCTGTCAGTTTGAAAGAAGAATTTTTTCTCCATAACAACTGTCAGTGTCACCTACACATATAAAATATTTTTTGACAGTTATCAATGTTATGGTGATTTCCATTGATGCACTAGTGCGCACTGAATGTATCTCTGTCCTTTTCTATAAGTATATATTAAAATAGGACAGGGATACACTTAATGCGCACTAGTGCTATCAATGGAACTCGCCACTAGTGTCATTTGGACAGCTTGAGTATTTTTGACATTTTCCCATGTTAGTGTCATTTTGACAGTTACAAATTTTTTTTTAATGATTATAGAAGTTCCGTTTGACGTTTCACAACTATTATTATAGTCATAACTTTTTTATTGTAAAAACACGTATGGCAAGAGAAATACGAAATATCTATTGACATTTAACAATATTATAACTGCCACTTCTTCTTTTTCGATTTGTATAAGACGTCATAAAAGTATTTTTAACATTCGAGTTTTTTCGTTCCCACCATTCATAATTAAGGAATAAGTAACACCAAAACTAAATCCTCTGTTGTTTTAACTCAATTTTTTTCTACGATGTGGTAAAATGAATAAGATAAATACGGTATATAAGACAACTGAGATTCTCGTATGAGACAGGTGAAGCAAATGAGACAAATGAGACAGATGAATAAAATAATACTAATGATGCACATGAGATAAATGAGGCAAATGAAATGAATAAGGCAACTGAAAAAAAACTAGATAAATAAGATAAATGACATAAGTATCATGAATAAAATTTTTAAGATGAATACACATAAGATAGACACAAATAAGATAAATAAGATAAAATAGGTGAATAAAATAAATAAGACTAATAAGGTAAATAAGATAAATAATATAAATGTGACTAATAGGATTAAAAAGATTAATCAGATAAATAACATATATAGGATAAATGAGATAAATAAAATAAACAAATGAGGTAAATGAGATTAGATAAATGAGATAAATAAAATAAATAAGACAAATAGGAAATAGGACAAAACGGCTACATTCAAGAAGGAACAAGAATGTTGAAATGTTTATTTTTTATGTATCGAAAATTTAAAATTCACATGAAAAAATCTGACATTTCACAAAATTTTAATAGCTAATTGAATTTTTATCAAGTTGTAGTCTGATAACATTAATTTGTTGTATCTATACATATCTTGTTACATTTTTAAACAAATTTAGATTGATTTTCTGTTAACATTTCATTAAGTATGAATAAACTAACGTAGGTACCTAATATTGAAACACTGAAAAATTATGTGCAGTTGATATCTTAAATTATTTCCAGTTGCGACGATAATAATTCTTCCACTTTAAAATATATAAGAAGGAAAATAAACAGGAAATAAGATCTGACCATTTTTCTGGGGGGTCCTTTTTGTTTTTTCGTCCAAGTTCTTATTTGCAATGTTACTGACAAAATAAATGTAAACGTTTGATTTTAATACTTTTCATTTAATTTCTTCCTCACCCCTCAAAGTGAGGAAGGTACGTATTCGTGAAAAAATTCAGACAGAAAATATTTTCTGTCTGTGTGTCTATGTGGTTCGCGATAGTAGCTACACTTTTCGAGATAAAGCTTTCAAATTTGGTACACATGTTCTAGAGGTCAAGGAAGAGATTGAGTTCGTTAATGAGCAAAATCGGTCCCCTGGAACGGGGCCCCAATAGTTCTATTTCTCACTTTACAAACAAATTTATTCGTGATGAAAAATTATAAATCAGATCTGTTATACAAACCTATTATAATATTGTGTTCAAATGTTTAAATAAAGCTGTAAATTAAAATGTTGTAAACGTTTTGGCAACACCATAAAATTTGAATAATACGGGTGTAGCGATTTTTTTTTTAAATTCTGATCTTCGAGTTCTTGTGGGGTTATAGGTCGAATGGGAAAATCAACAACACTTATTGAATTTAATGCCGACGTTTCTAAAAAGTTATTCTTTCATTTTCAAGGCTCACTGCAATTTTTAAACACAATAATTATTTTCTTGTATAATAACAAAGTTGTACTTAAACTATTTACATTCATAATGTATGATAAAATACCAGCATTCATTTTGCATGATTGTCTTTACAGCCCCGCTCACTGTCCTTTTTAACTTAGCCATCAAATCAAACATATTTCCAGATTGTTTAAAAAGCTCCAAAATAATACCTATATTTAAAAAGGGGGACAAGAATAACATCGAAAACTACAGACCTATAACCATTATCAACAATATCTCCAAGACCTTTGAAATACTGCTATATGAACCCACGTTTTCTTATAAAAAATCATATTACCGATTACCAACATGGTTTTTTCAGAGGAAGATCCACGTCAACCAATCTTTTCTGTATAACGCAATACATATCCGATGCCATAGATGCCAACTCACAAGTGGACGTAGTATACACAGATTTCACTAAAGCATTTGATAGACTTGACCACGGTATTTTGTTCTCAAAATTACAGAAACTTGGTTTCTCAAGTAACTTGTTGTTATTTTTCAAATCATACCTGGAAAACAGACATCTTCATGTTGACCACCGTGGCCAGCAGTCTGAGGAATTTATTTCAACATCGGGTGTACCCCAGGGCTCTGTATTGGGACCACTGTTTTTTAATATTTTCATCAATGACATTACAGCTGAACTAGATATCAAGTGTCTCTTATATGCAGATGATATGAAACTTTACAACAAAGTAAATCACATAAATGACTGTCTAGCACTGCAAATCAACCTTGATAGAATAAGTCAGTGGTTCTGTGTGAATAAGTTACAGCTAAATATAAAAAGTGTAATGTTCTAACCTTTACCAATAAAAATCAGTATATAGAGTTTAACTACTCTATCGAGGAGTCGGTTCTCATGCGTCCCCCGACTTTCCGTGACCTTGGAGTAATTCTTGACAGTAACTTGTCCTTTAATTCTCACATAAATACTATCATAAAAGAAAGTTTCAAAACACTCGGATTTATAATACGCACCTCTAGCGACTTTCATGACATCCATTCGCTTAAATTATTATACCAATCCTTTGTAAGATCTAAACTGGAATATTCATCTATTATATGGTCTCCTCATTATAACACACATGACAAAGCTTAGAGAGAATACAAAGACATTTCTTGAAGACGCTATGTTATAAAGAAGATGGTGTATATCCTGCTATTGGATTTGCACAGTCTCAACTTTTGAACAGGTTTTCGCTTTCGAGTCTAGAGACTCGCAGAATCATATCCCAGCAAACATTTCTATACAAATTAATACACAATATAACAGACTGTAGCCATATTCTCAGTTTACTCAATTTTCGAATACCCAGGCCGGGTTCTAGGCAAAACTCACTGTTCTATCTACCTACTCCTAGAACCAATATTCAAAAGTTCTCGCCACTTTACCAGATGTGTGAGAAGCATAAAAATTTTCAAAATCAGTTCGATATCTTTCACTGTACTGTAGCTGAGATAAAAAGAAGTTTGAAGCAATAAATTGTAAATTCTTTTGAATTCTAAAAATACATGCTGTTAGTACATATTTTATATATTAGTAGGTACTTATATTACATGTTTTCACTGTGTATCACATTCTGTATGTCTTTTTATGTTTTTTTTTTTATGTTTTTCACTTACTAATAATTGTAATCATTATGTCCTACCCAGTAATTGGACTTTTCTGTTGGGTAGTGTAGTATAAATAAAAATAAAAAAATAAAATAAAATAAAATAATGTTGTTTGTGTCTAAAATACAGGAGTTTATTACGAAACACGATCTCATAATTATTATAAAATAAATCTTATAATAAATTAAAATGTTTTTTTTAATAAAAATTAAAACGTACGAAATAAGTAAGACAATACACATACACGTTAAAATGGTTACTATAGTAATGAATTCCTTTAGTCAATTCAATCTACGATATGATAGCCGAGTGGTGGGGTATAAAATGCCTCGCACATAAAAATAGGTAGGTACACAAAGAACGATTGTAATATTATTATATTTACATTTTAAAATTATTATTTTGTCTTAAAATACTAAAATATACAGAATTAAGACCTTCTGTATCCACGTGCGTTTATTTATGCTGTTTTTTTTCTTTTTAATTTCCATCATTTCTAATAGTAATCTTTTTTTAAATTGCTTTCCGTACCTAAAATTCTACAATTATTAAAATCAAAATTGTGGTCAGATTTCTGTAGAATGTGTTCCACTAATGCTGTGTGTGTGTTGTTTTGTTGGTACTTTTTGATGTTCTTACGTCAGATTCATGCTCTTTAATTCTATCTTTGAGATATCTCTTTGTCTGCCCAATATATACACTATTACAATTAGTATGGCTGCAATTGATTTCATACACTACATTTGATTTTTTCAATTTGGGTATTTGTGATTTTAGTCTTGTGTAACACTTCGAAATTGTATTTTAATTTCCATAGACTATGGCGATGTTATCATTAGTAAGGGTACGTGATAATTTTTCCAAAAAGTGAGTTAATGTACGGAATTTTAAAATATGTTTTTTTAATATTTGTTCTTACGTTGTTCTTGGATTCAAAGATTCAACTGTATTATGTGTTACTTTATTTATAATTTGTCTTAGAAGTTTTTCAGGATAGTTGTTATTATTCAGGAATTTTTTGATTAAATTAATATTTTTTTGATGGAAAATTTCATTAGATAAATTAATTAATTGCCCTGTATGTTAAATTTTTAATAATATTAATTTTTTGTTTAAGACTGTGGTATGAATGAAAATTTAAGTACCTCTCTGAATTTTTCGGTTTTAAATACCAATCTGTTATAATAACATTGTTCTCGTTTCGTATTAAAAGGGTATCTAGAAAAAGAGATTTTTTGTTCATATTTATTTTCTAAAGTAAATTTAGTTTTCTGATGAAATTCATTAAAATTACTTAAAATTTTGTCATCTTTTCTGATGGAATTAATTGCCATAATGATATCATCGACATATCTTTCATAAAATGGGATGTAGAAAGATAATTTTGAGACACTTTTCTTGCAGTGTTGACAAGACTAAATCGGCACAAATTGGAGAGAGGTAGTTATCCATTGCCAAGTCAACTATTTGTTCGTAGTATTGCTCTTCAAAAATGAAATAACTACTAGTCAGACAAAAAGTTATTAACTTTAAAAGAACATCTTCTGAGATGGTTGTATAAGTTTGTAACATATGCCATTTCAATCATTTCAATAATTTTCCCTCATTTAATTTTTTAATTTCTTTTTCTCTTAATTGCTTTTAGTTTTTCATTATTTTTAAGTTTCAGGTTAAGAAGTATTGAATAATGGTCGGTTATGTTGTTATGCAACACCGTGGGTACACAATTTATATGCATTTTTGTATTTATTTTGGTAAAAATGTGGTCCATTATCGAGGCACTGTTCTCATTTTCTCTAGTTCGTACATTAATTTGTGAGCGAAAACCATTTTGTTCCAATATGTTTATGTAGCTTAGGGCGTAAGGGTCTGTTAAGTCCTTAATATTTATATTTATGTCGCCAATCAGGATTGTAATATCATTATCGTTTACGGATTTTACATAATCTTCAATACCGTCAATAAAACAGATTAAATTTGTCGGGGAGGTCTGTAGATTCCTGTAATAGAATATTATTATTTTATGGAACAAACAACAGATGCTTATAAATATTGACAATTTCGTAGTCATTTTTTCAATTTTCATATTAATTCAGGAGTAAATAGGTACTTAACTTTCTTTGACATTTTTAATCAATGGCAGTAAATTGCTATATAACATCTCTAAGGCTAGGCAGATTTCCAATATCTGCTTCCTGTGGTTAGGGCCCGCTGCGTTTCTATTAAGTACTCCACTTGTGAATGAGGACGAAATTTACATATAATATCAAAGTTAAGACAAGTCGCTTAAAAGATGCCTTTATTCATATAAGATGAAAGGAAAACAAGTTGTTGAAATTTTCAGGAAGAATACATCAGGTTCTTTATTCATATACTGTGCTTGTCTTCGTACAGGGTGGGCAAATTTCGATGTTTGTATAGGGTAACTTGGTAACCGTAAGAGATACAAAAAAATGGAAGATCCATTCTCGATCTCTTTTTTTGAGACAAATTCACTGACGAAAACAAAATTTGCTATCATCTTTTGTTTTCTAGTTATAAACAAAAGTTCGATTTTTTCGACTTTTAGACATGTCAATAGCTTGGTTGTTTGTAAAATTATGAAAAAACAAGTTTTACATTCATCAGGCTCTTTTTTCTCTATAATACAGTGGCGTCGAGAAAATTAAAAATAAGTGCAATTTTGAGTTATGGCATAAAGTTGTATTTTTTTAAATGGGAATCATAGTTGGCTATGGTTTAGTTAAAAAAGATATTTTTTCCTTTCGAACAATATGTATTATGTGGGATCGCTTTTGATGTGTAAGTAATAGCGAAAATAATCTTTTAGTAGATTACTTTTTGCGTTTTTTTGTATTTATTCCAAGTAGGCGTGTGTCATCTGTGACAGTGTTTACCCGTTTGTCAGTAAATTGCATATTAGTAATTTTGTTTCCATCATAATTACATCCCATTTAGTCGTAAAAGTGAAGATGTCTTAGGAAAATTACGAGAAATATGATATGCTAGAGTACTTTATTCAGAGTAATAACAATTGTGATATTGCATCCGAAATATATTTCAATCCCTATCCAGGAAGAAGACAATCTAATAAAGCTATTTTTAAGAGGTTAAAAGAAAATTATCATTAATTGTGGTTCCTTCAACAAGCCAAGACTAAAAAAATTACAACACTGAGATGCTGAAGAAACTTCTATAACTGTAAATTGGAATGGCGCTTGCAAATTATTCAATTTCAAGTCGTCAAATTGAAGCTGATTCTGAGACTTCAAGACATTGAGCTTTGGGTATTTTGAAGACACACAAATTCAGGCCTTATACAATAAGGAAACAACATCACCTGCAACCAACTGATCTTCAGCGACGATTGGAGTTTTGTTTGCATATGGTATTGTTAAAAAAAGTCAACAAGATCCATTCTTCTCTAGAAATGTAGTTTGGACAGATGAAGCCTACATTAACAGTGCAGAAAATTTCAACAAGCAAACGAGCAATATTGGTCTGATATGAACCCTCACCATACCATTGACGTGCGATCTCAGGGAAGCTTTTTCTTTAGTGTTTGTGTGCTCTACGTGGCAATCGTGTTTAAACATATCACATATATCAAGAAAATCTTAAACCAGAAAATTACTGATGAATTTATGGACAATCTACCTTTAATTGAGGCAATAAATCAGTTCTTCCAACAAGATGGTGCACCACCTCATAATATCAGGACCGTTTCAGATTAAATACCAATTTTGGAAATAACTGGATAGGTAACGGACCAGTGAGGTAGCCACCACCACGATCACAGGACTTAACGCCGCCACAGGATTTTTCTTTTTGAGTCACATTAAAGACAAATTATAAAAGAAAACCAGTACAGACGTAAATGAACTTAGACAAAATTTTATAGACTGTGTGAATTCCATTTCAAATCTTCATATTTATAATGCAGTTCAGAGCGTTATGAAGAGGTATAATTTATGTATCGAACATAACGGACATCAGTTTGAACATTTACTTTAATTTGAATTTTTATTTTGTCATGTATTTTAAAATCAGATACAAATATCTGATTTTTTAGTCTTGGCTTGTTGAAGGACCCACAATTAATGAGATTTTCTTTTAACCTCTTAGATAGCTTTATTAGGTTGTTTCTTTATGGATAGCGATTGAAATATATTTCGTATGCAATATCACAATTATTATTGCTTTGAATAAAACACTCTAGCATATCATATTTCTTATAATTTTCGTAAGACCTCTTCACTTTTACGATTAAATGGGATGTGATTATGATGGAAACAAAATTATTGATATGCAATTTACTGACAAACGGATGAACACTGTCATGGATGACACACGCCTACTTAGAATAAATACAAAGAAACGCAAAAAATGATCTACTTAAAGATTATTTTCGCTATTACTTACACATTAAAAGCGATCCCACATAATACATATTGTTTGAGAGAGAAAAAAATTTCCTTTCTAACTAAACATAGCCAACTATGATTCCCATTTAAAAAAATACAACTTTATGCCATAACTCGAAATTGCGCTTTTTTTTAAATTTTCTCGACGCCAATGTATTATACAGAAAAAAGTGCCTGAAGAATGTAAAAGTTGTTTTTTCATAATCTTACAACACCTAGTTTCTCTGTGATTAATTCCAATGATCTCATTAATAAGGTGAAAAATGTTCAATTGCAAGAAGGTGAAATTTTGATCTCCTTTGACGTTTGTTCATTGTTTCCAAGTGTTCCGATACCACAGACCTTGGACAATCTTAAACATTTACTCGAATTAAACAATCTCAGTCAAGATGTAGAAAAAAATTTCTCAACTCACTAAACTTTGCATGAAACTAAATTGCTTTCGATTCAATGATAATTTCTTCGAACAACACGAAGGAACAGCAATGGGTAACTCTTTGTCACCATTCATTGTCAGTATCTTCATGAATAGATTCGAAATAGAAGCAAAAGAAGAATACGAGTATTTCCCCAGGGTTTGACTTAGGTCCGTGGATGATATTTTTGCAGTATTTGATACAAAAATCGCTGATATTGACAACTTTGTATCTAAATTAAACAGTTGTTTCACGTCAGTTAAATTCACATAAGAAATTGAAAATTCTGGACAACTACCATCTTAGATGTATTAATAATTAGAAATAGTGATAAGGTAGAATTTGACATATACAGAAAAGATACCAGAACTCTAAAATATATCCCTAGGGACTTTCACCATTGTGCTCAACATAAAATGGCAAGTTTTAATTTTCTAGTCCATCGTCTACTGAGCTCCCCCTCAATAAGGAGAGGTTTGAGAAAGAAAAGACATTGATTAAAGATATAGCTGCGAGTAATGGATCTTCTGTAAATTTAATTGATCAAATAATTAGGAAACGAAAATTTAAAGAGTCAGTTCGAAATTCCTCGATCTTTCAAAATGAAAGAGAAAATCCGAAATTTGTATCGATTCCATTTGATCCTCGAATCACCCATGGTATTGGTAAGATTTTAAATTTTTTTTTTAAAGATATAGGTATGACAGTGGTTCAATCATCGGAAAATAAACCACAACAACTTTTAAGCAATCCAAAAGAAAAAATTCAAACAAACAAAAAAGTCGGGGAATTACGAAATTAGCTATAAGGACTGTAATCAAAAGTATGTTGGACAAAATAGACGATCAATTCAAACTAGATTCAAAGAGCATATGGCCCACCTCAAATATGGTAGAACAGATAAGTCTGGTGTTGCCCAACATGCGTTTGAGAAAAAAGATAAAATATATATTAGCAATTTAAGATTAATTAGGAATGTAACAAATACTAGACAGCTGGATGCATTTGAAAGCTTGGAAATCACAAAGTGTACAAATAGTATGAATAGTGACAGAGGGTTAATTCCAGGTAGCCCGCTTTATTGGTTAGTAGGTCACGGTTCACCGAACCGTAACAATAGTTCAGGAATAAATAGAGTACATTGCTAGCATAAGGTTAGTTTCAATCATCTCCAGATGATGTCAACTTGGTTAGAAAAACGCGCCTCGAGTGCAGTATATAGTGTTTTGGTATTTCGTGGAAAACTATGTTAGTGTTATCTTCGCATCATAGGTTCCAACCCATTCCAGGTCATAACTTTACAAACAACCAAGATATTGACCTGTGTCTAAAAGTCGAAAAACCGAACTTTTATTTATAACCAGAAAACAAAAGACGATAGCAAATTTCTGTTGTCATCAGTGAATTGGTTTCAAAAAAAGGGATCGACGTCTTCCATTTTTTTTATTTCTTACAGTTATCGAGTTAACCTATACAAACATTGAAATTTGCCCACCCTGTACAAATCGGCTAATATAAAATAACATGACATAATGGAATAAATTGTTTGTAAAACAAACTAAAAAATTTATAAATGTACTCAAATTTTAAATACTGTTACGTGTTTGCTATCCACACAAACACCTATACTCGTAGATTCGTTGATTGAAAGTCCAGGTAACACTTATTAACTACTTTATTTACTAATTAACAATTAACAACAATAGATTAATCACTGTCCTAATTATAATCACAACTGAACACTTATAAGTCTCTTTCGTATTTCTTCTTTACTCGTTCACGTTCGACTTCAGACTAAGACTCGGCACACCGTGTGTCTTATTTATACATCCATTCTCCCGGTCTAGAGCACTCCAGAATATTCCCGGCCGTTCGTGTACAATTCCAGCCTAATCTAACCAGTCTGCACAGTCCAGTGGCGTAACACTGCCCCCTCCTTAAGCCTGAACGTCCCGATCAGGCAATTCATTGTTCCCTGCATACTCGGCTAGTCTCTCTATATGCACCACCTTCATCTTAGATTTTGGATTTTGCTGAATTCTATAGACAACGTCGTTTAATCTGGTGATGACAGTGTAAGGTCCTTCCCAAGGGTGGTGAAGTTTCGGGGACCTGCCTTTCTTTCGTTGTGGGTTATATAGCCAAACCAACTCTCCCACCTGGTACCCTCCTGAATTAGCCTTAAGATCATAACGAGCCTTCATACGGTCACTTGCTATGGTAATTCGCTCAAAAGGAGCCCTGGCGTTATATTGCTTATTTCTTATTTGTGGCCCCATTCTTGCCGCGCAAACTTCACATTGGCGGCACCAAGCCTCCACATCTTGCCGACTGTTTACCCAGTAGAAACGTTGTCTTACTTTTGTCAGGGTTTTGTTGACGCCAAAATGTCCGCCAGACGTTTCATTATGCACTTGCTGAAGTATATCTGCTACGTGACACCTGGGGATTAACAATTTCAAGGTAACTTTCCTCCCATCTGGACTTTCCCACGCTCTCTTCAGTAGTCCATCCTCTACCATAAGGGAATCCCATTGTGCCCATAAAGCCTTCAGCCCCACTGATTTATTTGAAATGTCCTTCCAATCGGGTCGGGTCCCTCTTTCTTTCCATTTCAGAATAGGACCAGTCTCATTATCGTTTAACTGCGCTTCCCTTAACGACCCTCTTGTCCAATAATCCGGAACATCAATCTTAACGGTCTTCATTATTTGTACATTTTGTTGTTCTTCCTTACGGTGGCAAGGCTTGCAGTCTTTCTGGCACGGTCTTTTGGAAAGGCCATCTGCTATATTCCGCGAAGTACCAGCTCGCCAGTTTTCCTGCGGCTTCTCCATTACTGCGACACTCTCAGAGATGCGCTGACGACAGTTACTCTGAATATGGCCCACTCTGCCACACTTATAACAGCGCATACGTCCTCCACTCTGTCTCCCACTACTTTGCTGTTGGGTTTGTCTCGGATCTTGAATGTTGAGCTCATGACAGTTCCTCTTAATATGGCCCAATTTGCCACACATATAACAACAGATGCCTCCATTTGGCCTCCCGCTACTATGTTGTTGGTTTTGTCTTAGATCTTGAATGTTGAGCTCATGACAGTTCCTCTTAATATGGCCCAATTTGCCACACATATAACAATGGATGCCTCCATTCGGCCTCCCACTACTTTGTTGTTGGTCTTGTCTCTGCTGGGAGTTTGATTTTGTCAGTAGTTGGGTCATCATCTTGTATAGATCAGATATCAGGTTTTGTGTTGTGTTGTCTGGCTTGTCTTTCTCCACACTCACAGCTCGTACTCTCTGATTTGGTTGTGTGGTATCCTCATAGGCAGCCTCAATCTCCAGTGCATGTACTAAAGCCTCACTAATAAGCTTATGCCTAGCCAACTTAACAATTCGCCTAACTTCCTGGTCCCTTACTCCATCAATAAATGTACCAACTGCTAACTGTTGTTGAAATTCCACTGGTGCATCAGGATAAGCTAGATGGGCTAATCTTTCTACCGCCGCCTCGAACTCCTGGAGGCTTTCTCCACCTCGTTGTCTGCGTGATTTAAGCTGAGCCTGATATACTTGGGCGAAATGTTGGTCGCCATATCTTAGTTCTAACGCTGCCTCCAAAATGCTAAAGTTTTGTTGCTGTGCGGCAGGAATTGTTTGGAGCAGGTCTAATGCTTGGCCCCTTAGTGCTAATACCAATGCTGTTGCTTTTTCCTCATTGTTCCAGTTATTTGAACGTGCAGCTGCCTCAAATTGTCTCTTATAAGTTGACCATGAACTCTGACCGTCGAATGAAGGTGGCTGTAACCTAGCACCAGACGACAGTACTAATTGGCCTCCCTTCTCTCTTAATTGTTGTTTCAACCGGGCTATCTCCCCTTCAACTTCACCGACTTTTCCTTTAACTTCAGTTATTTCTCCTTCAACTTGGCTGACTTTTTCTTTAACTTCACTGACTTCTTCTTTAACTTCACTGACTTCAGCCTGTACATCTTCCTTCAATTGTTCAGTGACCGAGAGCATGACTTGATGCTGTCCCTCCATAAGTTGTCTTAATTCTTCCTGGCGTTCCTTTCTTTGCTCTTCCTTTTCTTCCTGTCGTCTTATTTCCAGGCCTTCGATCATTTTTATCAAGTCTTCTTTTTCTTCCTGTCGTCTTCTCTCTTGTTCTTCTTTTTCTTCTTGTCGTCTTCTCTCTTGTTCTTCTTTTTCTTCTTGTCGTCTTCTCTCTTGTTCTTCTTTTCCTTCTTGTCGTCTTCTCTCTTGTTCTTCTTTTTCTTCTTGTCGTCTTCTCTCTTGTTCTTCTTTGTCTTTCTGTCGTCTTCTCTCTTGTTCTTCTTTGTCTTCCTGTCGTCTTCTTTCTTGATCTTCCATAATCTTCCTTTGTTCATCTTTCTCTTCCTGTCGCTTTCTTTCTTGATCTTCCATAATTTTTCTCTGTTCGTCCATCCGTTGTAACAATGCAGCAAGCATGTCCTGTGTTTGCTTCTCCGCCATACTTCTTGTTGTTGGCATTAACTCACGACACGTAAATCAATTTCAGAATAAAGTTTATTACACTATAAAGTCTGTAAAATGTTGAAATCACGTCTATTTTGTTAATGGAATGTTCCAGAAAAATCTCGAAGCAGCACTAGAAAGTCTTATTTAGAGTCTATACTTCTTTTGTGTTGACAAAATTCACTTATCTCCACTAATTGTGCAATGGAATGTTCGAGAATTTTCACGAAATATCACTAATAAGTCTTGTTTTGAGTCTATAACACGTTTCCGTTAACACTATTCACGTATCTCCTGTAGTTTCCCAAATAGAATGTTCTCGAATTATCACTAAAAGTCACTTATAGTCTTGTTTTTAAGTCTACAACACGTTCCCGTCGACACAATTCACGTATCCCCTGTAGTTTCCAAATAGAATGTTCTAGAATTTTCCCGAAATTGCACCAGTAGTCCTTTTTCTCAGTCTACAACACGTTATTACTAGCGGCACTCGCGTATTTGTAACTATTTCTAAATCGAATGTTCTAGAAACTTCTCGAAAATCCACTTAAAGTCACTATTCAGTCCAGAAATAGTCCTCCAAACACTGTCCAGTAGCTTAATTCTCCGTGTTACCACTAATTTCTGAGAAGAACACTATAGAACCTTTTCGAATATTCCAGAAATTTCTCTTCCAATCCACTTCCGACACCAAATTGTTACGTGTTTGCTATCCACACAAACACCTATACTCGTAGATTCGTTGATTGAAAGTCCAGGTAACACTTATTAACTACTTTATTTACTAATTAACAATTAACAACAATAGATTAATCACTGTCCTAATTATAATCACAACTGAACACTTATAAGTCTCTTTCGTATTTCTTCTTTACTCGTTCACGTTCGACTTCAGACTAAGACTCGGCACACCGTGTGTCTTATTTATACATGCATTCTCCCGGTCTAGAGCACTCCAGAATATTCCCGGCCGTTCGTGTACAATTCCAGCCTAATCTAACCAGTCTGCACAATCCAGTGGCGTAACAATACTTAAATGAATAACAGTGAAGTAATTTCTACCTACATCACAACTGTACATTTTACTAGGTTACTCGGTAACCTAGTTATCATTATCTGGACATAATTAAAACTAAACTTAAAACATAGGCCATTTGTACTTTAATTATTTAACCATAATCTGCTACCGGCGGTACCACACAAAGCCCTTTGTCATTATTTATACTGTTCTCACATTTTATAATTTCTAAATTCTCAAAAGCATCTAATTTTCTGTCATTTGTTATGTTACTAATTCATCTTAAATTGCTAATATCTGCATTGTTGTTGTTTATTTAGCAACACTTAGAATTATCTGTTCATCCATTCTGTTCAAATTGTTTGTGATCGTTTGTCCAACATAATTCATTGTATATGGTGTTCCCTCTCGTAATGTTCAAACTTTTTGAGTGCAAAGTAGGTTCAATTCTAAGGCAAAAAATAAAATACACATTTTAATTTGTTACATGGCTATGAAATTTTTGAAGAGTAAAAAGTAAAATTAATAATAAATGTTTATTTAAGTCCAAAATTTGCAAAATTTTGCGAAATAAAATAATTACATTATATTAAGGTAAAGGACATAAATAATTTTCAGAAAGAAAGAATACAGTATTTACAAAAAATAATTTGAAATCCTTACACAAAGACAAATTCATAAACCCACTGAAATCCCTAAAGACTAGTATATGAGTGTTTTTATTACATTTTGTATAAAGTAGTGAATCAGTAATTTACATAATCTTAAATATTTACATAAATAAATAATCTTAACATACATAGAGTCTATAGAGGACAGAAAAGAGTGTGAAAATGTAGTAATATATTTAAATATTGCAAATGAAATATATAGCAATATTTATTTATTTAATTATTTATGAGTGCACATTTTAAAATTACTGTTTTGTCTGTTCAATTGAAATTTATAAATTTGTAAAAAAAACCTTTCGAGGTTCCAGCGTAATAAACATTTTTTTTGTTAAAGACTATAATATCGAAATAAAATTTTAATTTATTTAGTAAAATTATTATTACATTGAAATTTTTATTAACACTCCTAATATTGCAATGGAATATTAAATAATGTTTCGTATTGTTACTTTCTATTATATTAAAAAAATCGTCTCCACAATTTATGTACGTATAATGAACTTTTTTTCAATAATGTTAAAGTCATGATACATGATTATTTTTACTATTTTTATTTTTTTCGAACTTATAAATAAATTTATAAAAGCATTAAACTTGGTTATTAGAGTTATCGCGCAACAGAAAACGTATCTGTTACAAGGGAAAAAAATTACGAAAACAAGGGAAATCTTTTCGGGAAATTGGGCAAATAGATAAAGTATTCGTTAATTTCATTTTAAAATAAATATTGTTAAAAAAAGTCATAAATAAACAATCTAGGAGACACAAACGCAAAAGTTCAATTTTTCCGGAGATTTCCGGTTCCGGTTGTCGGATCAAAGTCTTCCATGGCTCAAAATTTTCCATTTTTCTTACTCTATTAAATACCCATTTCGATAGGATTTTTACCTGCAGAGAAGTTCCATTTGTTTATAAAGCGTTTTTTTTTTCAGATTATTAGATAAACAAAATATATACCATATTTTTTTTATAGATCTCCCAATTATAGTTTTTATCGAAATCTACCGATTTCATGAAGTTTGATGATCAAAAAAATTTCTGAAAAGACGTTAATCCTTAATAAACAAATTTCATGAACAAATCTTTGTTGTTTAAACAATTGAAAAACATTAGAGATACCTATCGAGGAAAAAAAAATTGGTGTATTCTATGGCCCAAATAAAAAATGGCCCAAATAAAAAATTTAATTACCGTTTATTTGCAGAGAAAATAAATTGTGTATTAAGAATCGTAATTTGTTTATAACAATTGGACGGTCACAAAGTCGAGTCTCAAACGACGCGGATTGACAAAGTCTTTATTTTGAATCAAGGTTTTTCAGTGTCCGATGTACCGTTTTTGTTTTAGAGGGAAAACAAAAAAAAATTCAATTAACAATTGTTTATAACAAATTCCATGGGGTTTAGGCAAAAATTCGATTAAACTTTTTTATTCAGCTCATTTTTTTCCTATAACAATCGACAGTAAATCAGCATGAGCCAAAAAAAAAAACGTAAAAAAAAAGTTCCCACTACTGGCCTATTTGCAGATCCATAGTTTTTACCCTGTTTTCTCGTATTCGTTGAACTTTATGGATTTTATAAAGATACAAAAAGAAGAAACCTACTTCGGTTAGAATGGAACTATTTTCCAATCACTTACTTTTTTTATTAATGTGCTTTCGTTACATCAGACGTTTTATTAGGTGTCTTGAAAATGTGTGAGGACAAATTCATTTTGTAGGGCAATTCAGGAGGTACGCAAGTAAGAAACGTTCACACTTATATTGTGATAATAAAAATTTTTTGCTCTAGAAATAAACACTAGCAAGTAACAACATATCAAAATTTTTATAAAAATTTATTTTATTTTATACCCTGAAAAAGTCCGTCTCTGGAATGACGGCCTGACATCCGGGGTCTGCTGATAAATTCATTTTTAACAAACTGCCACAATGTTTAATATCCAAGAAACGCAAATGGATAAATTTCAAGTAAACTTCCCTTTAACATTATGAATAACATGTTGTAAATTTTAGGCATTTTTAATTTTTTGTTTAATTTAAAATATTCTAAAAAAGAAAATCCTTTCTAACTCTCTTGGAAATAAA
The DNA here is from genome assembly GCA_029963845.1 of Rhamnusium bicolor. Classification (NCBI taxonomy): domain Eukaryota; kingdom Metazoa; phylum Arthropoda; class Insecta; order Coleoptera; family Cerambycidae; genus Rhamnusium; species Rhamnusium bicolor. The sequence continues at coordinate 75,022 of JANEYF010004607.1, read as the reverse complement.
AAAAAATAAACGAGTGGTCAAACACAAAAAAATGGCTCTCCAAGCCTGCACGTTATTTTGAAGGACCCAGTATTTTATATAATTGTGCCTTATTTTTGATAAATAATGCAATTGCAATGTGAAATATAAAATTAATTACCAGTTAAATTAGTTATAATTTTATATTTTTCATAGGTAAATAAAAAAAAATTAAACAACCGCTGAAATTTGTATCTTTTCAATTTTTAGTATTTGGTTAGGTAAATTTTAAAGATATATCCACAGTTATATCGTCTTACTTAGTTTTTGACTAAAATTAAACTAACAAAAATTGTAACTTGGGTCCTTTCAGAAATAGACACAGTTTTTTAAAACAAAGAAGGTTAAGTACCATATCCCACAAGAAAAAAAATTATACAGCTACGGATACGTGGTTCGGAGTTATTGCCCCTCATCAGCGTAGCCTAGCTAAGGAATTGGATCTAGGATGGGATAGATCAGGAACAAGAACTAAAATAAAGCTGGAAAGTACAGTATACAGTACTCAATAAGTGCCTTAATGGTCCCGTGTCACAAACGGGACCATTAGCTGGGTCGATGAGCACAGTCAACACATAAAGCTCTATGTATACTGCTCGTTTCCACCTGGCACATACAAAGAAAACAAGATAGATTTATTGGGGTTCAAAATAAAACAAAGAAGGTTTAGTGTCATATCCCAAAAGAAAAACAGTTGTGCAGCTATTGACACGTGTTTCGGAGTTACTGCCCCTCATCAGCGTATCGTAGCTAAGAAATTGGATCTATCCTATCCTAGATCCAATTTCTTAGCTACGTAACGCTCATGAGGGGCAATAACTCCGAAACACATGTCCGCAGCTGCATAATTGCTTTTTCTTGGGGATATGGCACTAAACCTTCTTTTGTTTAATTTTGAACCCCAATAAATCTATCTCGTTTTGTTTGTATATACAAATTTTTAAATTTAGAATGCATTTATTTCTTTAATAATGAGATGTATGTGTTTTTTGGAATACTTTATTCACAGTAAACAAAAAATAAGCATACAAAAATATTAGAAAGTAATAATAACATGAATGGAACCAAAAGAAAAAAACAGAAACCTTTTATTTTGTATAATTTTTACTGTTTATTCATTCGAATCTATTCGATTTAAATTTTTTGTTCTTCCAAGTGTTGATAATTTCATAATGAAAATATCTGTGTGGTTCGGGTACCCACTATACTAAACATTTTAGATGACTTATCTTCGACTCCAGACTGACACCAATGCAGATTTATTTGCCATTCCAAGTAATAGAGTTTTTTTGTTTGGACAAAGAAAACAGGAAGCTGGACTCTCGAAACTGTATGGTCGTGCTTTTTCTTAGGATGTATTTCATCTAGAACACTTGGTATATTATTATCATTCCCTCCATTACATTCAGACGAACTAGCATTTTTGTCGGTAAAAATTGTATCATACACCTTTTCATGCGCAAGTTTTAAAAATCACTAAACACATAAATAAGATTAAAGCACCTATCATGGTCATTACTGAAACGGAGCTAAAAACATATGCCTGATTTTCACATCGTTAATTTCTGAAAGGACCTAATTTGGTAAATTTGGGTTCTTTCTGCACTAAATGCTTATTTAACATCCTCATATTTCACTAAATAAGAATGCAGTGTAGCTTCTTTTTGCACCAAATTATAACCAAATCATAATTTTGCTTTGAAATATACATTTTTCTGTCAAATCCGAAATCACCAAAAAATGCTCTTAGACCCTTTCAGAAATAATCGATTCAATTATAAAAATGAATTAAAATTATTTAACCGAATAAAAAAGATCGCAAAACCAACGTTTTTGCAATCGAGCTTTGCAGGATCCTTTTTTGTAATTTTAAAGTTAAAAGCCGATTGCAAGGAATTTGAATAATTTTTAGTACCTACACATTTATTACGCATTTTAACCTGTTTCATCTAAAAAACTTCAAAGGACAACTCTGGTCCACCTACTTTTCAGAAATGACTCTGCGGCACACGCTTCCTGGTAATATTAGACATGCGCAAGTTATCCTGTAAAACTAACCATGCATCCTGCGATACTCCAGTGTACTGCGGATAAGCGTTAGAACGAGTACGCAAAATGCTCTAAAAATTCCGTGATTCATGTGTTTCCACAACCAACATGGACATAAACATTTCTTTTTAAAACACGACTACTATTAATATTTCAAATGTGACCTAAACTTTACAAATTTTTTAAATTTTTTGTTGATAAATTAAATGGACTGTATTATTTTTGCGAATTTTTTGGTGTAAGGGTTAAAATGAATTTCGAACTCCTAAGTGTTAATAAATCAAATTATTAAAAACGAAGTTCTACGAAGTTTTTGAAGTTAAGAAGTTCTCTTCTACACAAAATGTTGGCCGAAAGTTCATCGTTGTTCAAACAGGGTAGGTTTATTATTACGTATTAGTCATTCGAGTACTATATAAAATTTGCGCAACTTTTTATATATTTAAGGATAGTTATCGATTGCATTAAAATTAACGCATATAGTATGCGGATATCCATTTTAAACACTCACTACACATATTATCTAGATTATTAAATTCAAGTGCTCATAAAAAAAGTTTCATTATAGCACTGTTCAAATTATTATCGCGCTAAATTTGGGTAAGGGTTAGAATGTGTATAAAACAATTAATCTTATAGTTATCTTAATCGAACTTCAAATTACAGTATATATATTTAACCGGTTATTACTTTGTTTTGTAAAATTTCAGTGAGAATTTTGAATTTTTCTATACAACCATTTATGATTTTGTTGGGTAGTTTAATTTTTCACTAGTTTTAAACAGTAAAAATAGAACAACTCAATTCGTCCTTGATTTAAAAAATTATTATAAAAGTTTATTTCCAAAACATGAACTATTTTTTAATTTCTTCTCAATTAATCATTTTTTGAGAATTGTGCAATATCGATAAATGAGTATCCCCAAAATTTATAAGAAAAGTTTAAATTTTAACAATGAAGCAATGTACAAATTTAAAGAATATAGGGACAAGTTATTCATAAAATAGTCATTTTAAAGTGGCCACGGTTTAAAACACCGTAAACGCTGTCAATATATACCATTTTATTCACCGATTTTACTAACTTTTTAGAAATTCATCAAAACGTGGAAACAAGAACCTTCTTTGATCTAACATTTAACAGGTATGGAAGGAAATGGAGATATAATATGTAATAACAAAAATTTTTTTGCTAATTATTATTTTTTTTTTTTACAAAAACTTATCGCACACTTTTCATGAAACATATCTTTTTATACAATTACATTCCCGGCTATTTGCCAAACGCTGAAATTTGGATTATTATATTTTTTATAATCCAAATTTTAGTGCTCGGCAAAAAAAATTAACATGTAATGTTGACTTAGGGCCGACCCAAGAGGCCTACCTATTTTTTCACTTATATTAGTGTACATTTTGAATGCCACAATTTGTAAAATAATATTTTTTTCAAATAATTTAATTAATACACACAACCAAGCTTATATGGAATTACCCATTTCTCCTGTTTGATTATAAAAATAATGAAAAAGTTAAACAGAAAATCTTATCAACTTGATATGAACCCAACTGGTTTTGAGGTAAACACAACCTTTTTGTACGCATATCAATTTTTGTCAAAAAAAAAATGGTTGTCATAAATACTGTGTAATTCCATATAAGTTTGGTTGTGTTTAAAATAATACTGTAGATATTTACGATTAGGTGACTGAATTTTTTGTATACTATTAAGAAATAACAGGATTCAAAAATCAAGTTTTACATCTACTTTACCCAAAGACCATGTTTTGCAAATAAAATGTACAAAGACCAGTAAAACAGTATAACAACTTTAATTAATTATTTGATATTAAAAAAAAAGGTGCACGAAGCTGCCCAAAAGTGTGTTTCAGTTGGAGCACACTTTTGATACTTTGTAATATACTTGGAAAATATTTCTTAGATCGAATTCCTTGGCTACGCTAATGAGGGGCAGTAACTCCGAAACACGTGTACGTAGCTATATAATTGTTTTTTCTTGGGGATATCGCACTAAACCTTCTTTGTTTTATTTCGAACCCCCAATAAATCTATCTTGTTTTGTTTGTATGTACAAATTTTTAAATTTAGAATGCATTTAATTCTTTAATAATGAGATGTATGTGTTTTTTGGTATACTTTATTCACAGTAAACAAAAAATAAGCATATGAAAATATTAGACAGTAAAACAGTATAACAACTTTAATTAATTATTTGATTATTAAAAAAAAAGGTGCAACAAGCTGCCCAAAAGTGTGTTGCAGTTGCAGCGCACTCTTGATACTTTGTAATACACTTGAAAAATAGTTACAGTTAATATTAGAAACCACTTAATCTAAGAAATTGTAACATTACAAGGGCCGTAATAGAAAAATTGATTACTGGTTATTTAAAAATATGTTATTTATTAAAAACACATTCAAATTCATTCAACTCAAATGTGTCAAGACGTTGTTAATTCTAAATTCAGTAAAAACGGACAGCAGTTCTGGCAGCAAACATGTGCTGGTTCACGTGGTACATAAATCTGCACCATGATTGGTTAATAGCAAATATCCAGTTATGCATCTGACAGGAGTTTTGTACCTGTAGTATAACGTGTATTAGTATACGTACTAGAACATTTACAATAGAATTTGTTTACAATCTGTCTTCTCGTCAACACATAACCACAGCCTACACATTCTCGCGGATCGCTTCTGTAGGAATTTGTCCGCTGGTCGTTGCCTCTAAATACCTGGTGTCACACCATTGAGCCGCCGCACGACTTGTCAGCTTTGATTTAAATTCATAAAAATACTTGGGTTAGTTATTTTAGTCATGTACAGTTGAGAAACAATACGTTTCTTTCTTTCTAATTGTATCAAATCTGTCGTGTACTTTTTTCCATATTTTCGTTGTAGTTTCCGTATCCTGAACAACAGCTGCATTTCTGAAATAAATATGCAGTTTATTTGTCAAAGTACTGTTTCTCAAGGATCAATATCTATTATAGTTAATTCTTCTTCTTCTTTTCAAAAGCAACTCATTATTAAAATCGACTCTAATTATTATATATGTAAAAGACAATTGTGAAGTCAACTAAATATAATGATTTCTAAATCATGATATAGTTATTTTATTAATTTGATATTATTGAGTAAAATCAGGGATTAAAGTGCTACCTACCAGGTATTTTTTTAGCAAGAAATTTATCGGGGGCAAGTCAACCATAGTCGCAAGTTAACATTGGATATTTTCTTTCCTAATGAAAAATAGAAAGTTTATATTTAACGTTCAGTTGGGCTATAGGCGCTAAAAGTCTTCTAGAAATATAACAAGCATTAAACAGGAGAATCTGTTGCTACGAAGTTACGTCTGGTGTATATCTCAGGTTCGGACTCAACATTGCACCACTCTGTACCAGTGAAGAAATTGTCGATCGCCGACCGTGGGTCGAAATGTGTTGTTTCGCGACAATTTCAAGTAACAGTTAGCCGAGAATTGACAGTATCTGTTACTGTTCAAAGTCTAGATACTTTTAGGCATGTCAATGCATCAATTTTTTATAGAATAGAGAACTGCTAATTTATAGTATCTAACTAGAAAATGAAGTGTCTATTATATGCAAAAGGGCTGCATAGAGGCCAACAGATTGAGGCGCACATGGTAACACGGTCTCAGAAACTCCGAGGCAGTTGGAGTTGAGTACAATAGAGCGTTTGTAGCAAAAATTATTTTACACTATAAATAATCAGCTGCTATATTTCGTGGGTTTACTGAAAGAAAAAAGCAGCTTTGATTTCAATTCATAAAAATATTTGGGTTAGAAATAATTCCCACAGCAATAAACTTTACTTATTTTAGTCATGTACTTATTTTAGTCATATTTTCGTTGTAGTTTCCGTGTCTTGAACAACAGCTGCATTTCTGAAATAAATATGCAGTTTACTTGTCAAAGTAATGTTTCTCAAAAATCAATAACTATCATGGTTAATTCTTCTTCTTCTTTTCAAAAGCACCTCGTTTAATAAAATCAACGAGATTTTAATAAGAAAACCAAATATTTCAAAATCCTTTTCAGAGAACATCACATGTATTGTGTATTTTCCAAATCATTAGGAAAATTGAATTATTTTAAAATATAGAGGGTATTCTATTTAAAAGAACAAAGCAAGATGTCGCTATTTCTTAAACGCGATGCGTAATTGTTTTTATTATTAAAAAGTTGGATTCTGAAAAATCTATTAATGAAGTATCTCCACCATTTTGATAACGTGATAGCTTCAAAAATAATCAAATTATTTCAAAACGGACCTTTTCGCGTGATGACTCTATACATAAGTAGCTTTGATTGTCGGAACATTTTAGTGATTTTTCGGTAATTGTTAGACAGATTTTATTTATGGCATTGTGGTCATGATTCGTTCCAATGAAGATAAAGTTGCGATAAACGAACATCTATTTTAGGGACAAACTGAAAATATGATTTATCATGTTTCAAATAAAGACTGAATTGATATTGGTTCGTTTTTATTCTATACAATATTTCCTCTGTTAAAGTGACTAAGATTCTTAAATTTCAAGTTCAATTTTTATTCATAAAAGTACTTCTAAAAGAAACATTTTAACGTGTAGTTTTGTAAATTCTTTCAAATAGCGTACATTTTTTAACCGAGTGAATAAGAAATTTGGCCCTTATACATTCTGGATATAGTCAACCTAGCAAACTCCAGTTTGCGCCAAAACTTTCTTTTTTAATACCTTTTAATTGGGGGGGGGGCTTTTTTTAGATTTTTTAAGTTATACCCAATAGAGCCCCGACTGGGAAGAGTAGCAAATTAGCAGTTATAAAGAAAAGTAAACTTTTACTACAAGTAATATTCTCAAAACATTTTATTTATGTGTTTACCCATAGCGGAGACATTATCCCATACGAAGGCCTTTGGTTACATACTGTATAAATTCGAAGTAGACGGTTCTACAAAATTAACGTTTCTAAAAATTTAAGTTGTTAAGTCCCTGAATACACCAATTTAGTTGCATCATTGTTCCAACTTTCTTCAATATAAGATAAACAGGGCTCCAGTACTCCCATGTGCCATGTTGACTTTTTTTCCAGAATTGAGAGTAGTTCCTATGTCCACGTAGTTTAAGATATTAGAAAAATCTTAAATAATTACATTCTCAATATTTTGAGAGGATTGAACGTTTGTCATCGTATATAGAACCAGAGTAAACAACATACCTATCGACAGGGGTTTCAACAACATTCATAAAATAATTAAATATTTAAAATCAAATACGTTTATAACAGACATTATCAATTACCAGAACATCCTATAGTCTCATGAATATTCAGTCAGTAGTGGAAATATGTGGTAGAGGATTATCGTTGAATTATTAAACATACATGCAGAAATGTTTCTATAAACTCATCATTTTCATGCAAATGGTTACACTACAAAACAACAAAGACCGTAACATGTTATTTAAATAACTAATAAGTTGGATTATTATTAGAGCTCGTAGATGTAATATTGTATTTTAAACGGCTACTGAAACATTCCTAAACAACAGAAAAATAGAAATTTATACAACATGGTAAAGCAAAATTTATTTCATTTTAAAATGTAAATACGTAAACTAGTTTTATCGAAAAACATACTACATTAAATAAAAACGTAATAGATTTTTTTACAATCCTGTGGCAATTCTAGAAATTTACGTAGATATCTGCGATTTGTGGCTCAGCTGAGAATACCAGAAAGTTTGTCAGACATTGCTTAATGTCGGGTCGTATATAATAATAGCGAGAAATTGTATAGAGGCCTATCAGCCTTTCTAAAATGTCTCATTGTAAACTTTCACAAGCTACAGTAAATTTGTGGATTTGCAATATCCTGGAATTATAATTTGATGGTATACGATTTTAACCTGCTCGGGCTCACTAGTAAATTGATTTTAAAATTTCAATGGCACGTGAAATATCTTTTTATTATGGGTTTAAGTAACACCCTTAAATGCAAAAAAATTTTTTTGATAGTTTTTGCAAAAAAGTAAAATATCATTAGTGATACTTTGGGTATCTAGCACAACAAATTAAAATCATATTGAACTTAAATTTTATTGGTGAAATTGCATGAAACAGTCTCGTTCAACACTGAAGCATAAAAAAAACCGTAAAAATGAGCACTTTGCGAAAGTGAGTTTCTGCAGCCCGGATAGCGACATTTAGATCTTGATTTTTGTTCGTTTTTCATGAACTGAGGAAGATGTTTGCTGTCTTTCTTTTGAATCCTTTTTTCAGGAACGGCCTCCACTCTTTTGCGCTTTCTACTGGGCTGTGTCGCATTCTCATCTCACTGCCGATCGAATCTGAAATTTGGGGGTTTGCAGCAAGTCCTGACGACAAAAAATGCTTTAGCAATTGAATACTTAAAATCAAGAGAATCGAATTTTTCTTTTTTTGGGACCTTTGCAGCTTCAACATCTTCCCGGTATTCTAACCAGCCTGCCGCTGCATTGAAATCTACAAAATGGTTAATCGCACGAATGGTCCACTTGTTAGTACGACTCTTCATTCGGTAATTCGAAATAATTCAATCGAGCCAGTCAACTTCTCCCATGTTGTCGTTGTACGATTTCACAACTGATGGATGATTTATTTCAATGTATTTGTTATCAAGCTTTGACCAGCGATTGCATAATCCCTCAGGTTCAGCTCCAAATTCCGAGGAACCCATATGAATTGGTTTGGAGTCAAACCATTTTACCAAAGCTATTTTATTATCTTCAGTAACAAGAATGTCATGGGAACCACGGCCAGATTTTTTCATTTGATCTTCTGCTTTAAAACTCGCATCTTTTGGGAATCGATTTTTCATGAGTGCCAATGAGAGTAATTCCTCGAGCAAGGAGGGTTTCTATTAGTGGTATTGACGTGAAGAATCTATCTGTAAAGACCGATACCCCAAATGGCTAATTTTTCGGGTGTTGACACCAAAAAGGATTCCGTTGTTTTCCCCTTGCCTTCATACTTGTATAAATCCAGTGGAATTCCTTTTCGTATTGTCATTACAAAATTTTTGATTACCAACAGGATGTGGTTTTCCCCGAATGAATTGTCGCATTCTTACCTTTCCATGAAAGGGAATCATTTGCTCATCCACTGATATTTCATTGATCCTCTGATTCTGTAGACATGCTCTTTGAATCCAGTCTATCAACGGCCTTATTTTCTAAAATCTGTCATTCTCTCTAGTTTCTTTCGATACGGCATTGTCATCTACTATTTTTAAACGAGTTCGAAGCGCAAAAAATCGATTTCTGAAAATGTTTTCAGCTGCATATGATATCGCTGAGAACATGGCCAAATTCCGCTTGGAAATCCTAAAAAAAATTGTTGAACCGCAGTATCACATATGATACCTAGGGTCCAAGGATGATATTGCAGTAGCTGTGGACATGTAACACAAATATTAATAAAAATATAGTGGTGTGCTATAGTGACAGGGAACGCAATTTTAACTTAAGTTTAGTGGAAGTGATAGTTGGATATAATATACCGTAGTCGAAACTAAATAATCCACTTTGTGGACACACTGGTAGTGAAAAATACTTATGTGTGGGTGTTGGTTTAGTATTACATCACCCAATACCTCCAGCCCTTTTCCAGTGAATGTTTATAATAATTTGACTTTTTCAACATTAGGTATTACTGTGTTCGCTAAAAAATACAATGTAAGATAAATATAATGAGATATACATGCATGAACATATTTACGAACTGACACATAACCCTAAATTCCCACCTCTAATTATTATATGTGTAAAAGATAATTGTGAAATCGACTAAATATAATGATTTCTAAATCATGATATATTTATTTTATTAATTTGATATTATTGAGTAAAATCAGGGATTAAAGTGCTACCTACCAGGTATTTTTTAGTAAAAGATTTATCGGGGGCAAGTCAACCATAGTCGCAAGTTAACAGAATTGGATATTTTCTTGCCCATTGAAAAGTAGAAAGTTTATAAAATTTAACATTTAGTTGGGCCATAGGTGCTAAAACTCTTCTAGAAATATAACAAGCATTAAACAGGAGAATCTGTTGCTACGAAGTTACGTCTGGTGTATATCTCAGGTTCAGGCTCCACATTGCGCCACTCTGTAACAATGAAGAAATTGGCGACGGCGGTCGTGAGTCGAAATGTGCTGTTTCGCGACAGTTTCAAGTAACAGTTAGCCGAGAATTGAGAGAACTGCAAATTTATAATATCTAACTAGAAAATGAAGTGTCAATTATATGCAAATGGACAGCATAGAGGCCAACAGATTGAGGCGCACATAGTAACACGGTCTCAGAAACTCCGAGGCAGTTAGAGTTGAGTACAGTAGAGCCTTTGTAGCAAAGATCATTTTACACTAAAAATAATCAGCTGCTATATTTCGTGGGTTTACTGAAAAAAAGTAAGTTTTGAGAAAAACAAATGCACCAATTGAAGTCGTTTAACAAAATTTATTATTGTAATTTTAAACAAGGAATCTTAATTAAATATTGAAATAAACCATTAATCTTCAGATTCAACACTCTATCCCCTACAATTTCATCTCCAACGCTACTAGAAGTTGACAGGGATTTATAACAACCATAGCCAACCATTTGCCTTTCGGAATAATTATGCCAAGCTCTTTTTTTCTTGGTTTTATGGGCAATACTTTTGGTTAAAAATCCATAAGACTCTGTTCCTCTATATTTAATTGACGACCTTTACCAAATATATGAATTTGTTTGTACTTACCAGAATGAATGTTTCGGCATTCAGTTACTCGGGGCTTACATTTTGGCATCCAAAATATTTAACTTTCAACCAGTTGACAATTTAACCTTACTGTTCTTATTTTTATTTCAAATTATCGTCTTGGATAATGCAGATAAGCTTTTAAAATCTCCAAATGATATTTTAAAGATTCCATAGGAAGAGATTTTTTTATTTTTTAACCCCCTTGAATTTTGCAATTCTAAATATATTTTGCCAATCTTGAATGACTAGACAGGGATATACAGTTTGGAAGCTAGCTGTGTGCCCTAGTGTGAGTAAAGGATGGAATATTGAGATGGACATACGGTCAACTTAGTGGGGAGCGCTCACAGACTTTTATAGCCACAGCCAATAAGTTGCATAGTATTATTCCATCATTTATTTGGACCGGCGCGTGCACAGTTGGCTTCGATACTGTATGCTGCTCCTATATCCCTATGAAGCTATGCCCAATCTCTAAAAATGTATGCTCTATTGTACCAAAGAAATTTCAACCAAGTAAAAAAGACAACGCTGCAATAGTTTAATTGCGATTTTGAGCACCGCATATGTCTAAGTAAAAACAAATATGTTTGATCTCAGATTTTAATTGCAAAATATATAAATATGAGCCTATTTCCGAGCTTCCACGTTTTCCATTCAACTCTGTCCAAAAGAAATAAAAGGCATCATTAGGATAAACAAGGTCGTAAATGGTAAAATTGTACATATATATTTTTAGACTACAGTACATTAAACTAACATCGCTTGCAAAACAGATTGCAGTACATAAATGATTTTTCTCTGACAAATTTCTCTTATCACATGCTTTGGCCTGATTTTATTCATCCTTCCTCCTGACGTGCCCTTTATAGTCGTCTTCCAATGATTGCTTTTCCATATCTCTGGTAGTATTCTCTTGGGTACACAATAACTGACACTGATCCTTTTTCAATTTAAAAAAGTACAAATTATTGGATTCGGATGAGAATATATTTCTATAAGCGATCTCACTAACGGGTTTTTGAATTATCACTCAAACATTCCGTCTTATATAAGTAATATATTTTTGTAATACTTAAGTCAGGATTCAGAAACGAGTATAACTGTTGTGTATTTCCTGAAGTAGTGTGACACCATGGTTGAAAATTTCTCTATGTGGTTCTTAACTTTCGGTTTCTTTGTGAAGTCGTTTTCTCCCTCTTCTGTCAATTTGTACAAACATTTTACTTTTTCCTTTTTCTGTATAGGCTGTATCAATTACCACTCCATTAATAGTCTGTTTTAAAATAAAATTTACGCTCTAAACTTCTGAGTTCCATTTTATTATCCATACATGATTTTCTGGAATTTCGCATTTGCAAGTAAAACAGTCTTATTATCTGCTAAAAAAAATTCTTTTTTGCTGAATATAGTGCCAAATTTGTTTGCAAATTGCCACTCTTTGTCTTTCGAAATTTTAGTATTGTATTTGTATCTGTAGTTCTGGCAATCGATTGCTTTATGCGCTTTTTACTAAATCCTCTATCTTTTCTTTATATTTTTTTCTATTTTAAGGTTCGCTTTCCTCCATCTAGTTTTCTTCTTTTCTGTTGCCGCTTTTTGGCCTGCAGCTTCCTCGTTTTCTGAGACACGTTCACTTTCTTTCGAAGTTTCATTCTCCCTGCTTCTCTTTTTCTGTCCCTTCAATTTTTGCCTCAAAGTTAGTTGCTAATTTTCTTCGCTTTTTAAGTGTCTCCGATGGTAATCAAGACCACGTACAATACATTTGGAATCAAAATGAAATTGGTGCTGAACATCAATTGGACGTTCAGAATGCGAAATGTGACTTTTGTTTTTGTTAAATGCAGTTGGATGTATTTGGAACTGAATAGCATATTCTTCTACAAAAAAGAGCTTCTACAGAAGCACAATAAATACTTTCGTCTTGTTTGGGGAATTCTTCGGACCTTGAAAATGTCTGCTTTAACTCGTGACAATTCAACTCTTTTGCAGACATCGTTAACGCTTTCATTAAAACGGATAATATTTTCTACCGAAGTACCAGAAAAGTTCTCGTTTAGTTTAGGGAGATTGTCGTATGCTAAAACTATGATTTTTAGCTGCTGAAGGTGCACAAGGCATTTTCTTTCAAAGAAAATGTGTTTATCGAAAATTCAAAGGTATTGATATGGTTCAAGGGGTTCCTCAAACTTTTGACGTATCCTTTTGGGCTGTATAAAGTGTAGGTATCTTTCAAAGAAAATTCGCCTACGGAATTATCCGTACAGTTTTCATCTGGTTTGGGTTTCTTTCATTATGAAATAATATCATAAATTTTAGTTTCTTGTTTTGAGGAATGTTATCTTATTCGAACATATCAATAAGAAATTACCTAGAAAAAACATACACAATAATTAATGTTGTTCTCAGCAGGTATCTAACTTATAAATCGCTGTTAAATTTTTTATATTGAATTTAAACCAATATAAAAATGAAGTAATTTTATATAAAATATAGATGCAACATGTAATATTAAGAGCAAACGAAGGTCTGATTAACGCTGTCAGCGAAAAGTCATTTTTGTAAAAGCACCTTAAAAAAAGTTACTAAATTCGTATTTCCTATAAATAAAAAAACAGGTTGGTTGTCACGTTGTTTGTAATGTTTCCTGCAAAATCTATAAATAAATTGAAATAAATCGTTACAATTTATTTTGGTTAAAAATCAATACGAACATTTTTACAGCGGTTTATAACTTTATGTTGAATACCTACTAAGAAATATTAATTTTATAATATAAGATAATCTAATTCGATCCAATATTGTGACTTGTATTATTAATAGTAACGTAGGCAGGACCGGATTATCTATATAAAAAAATGGGCAATTACCTAGGGGTTTCCAGCATCAGGAGGGGCCCTGGGCACACTTTCTGACAAAAGAAAGTTGTCTGGCAAAAGAAAGTAACTGTTAATACAACTTTTAAATCATTATAAATCATCCAAGCATACGTTTTTTGTTTCGGAGAAAACTTAATATGAGTTATAAGTTAAATGCTAGGTGATGCTGTATTTTAACCTAATTTAGTAATAACATGTTTATTTATTTGTAGATAATTTAATTTTTTTTGTGCGAGTAGTGTTATATTTTTATATTTATTCTAATAAATTAAAAACATATTTAAAAAAAAGTCACATCAATCATATCATTTTTATTGTCTTACCTTATATTGGGGGGCCCAGTAGTTACTTGCACAGAGGCTCCCAAGGGTGTTAATCCGGCCCTGAATTTAAGGTAAGTTTGGTAGTATTGAATGTAAATAGTTTTTTCTTTCTTGTCTTTAAAATTTCCCTTTAATCGAGTAACTCCAGGACAGCCTCCCTTCCTTTACTGAAAAGAGAAGGAATAGTTTTATTTCATAAAGATGTTTTTCGTTAAAATATTATTTGATATTAATTATGTACAATAAAAACAAAACTAATGCAAAGTTATCTTTCAATTTCTCACTTCGTGTGCTTTTTTAATTAAAAAGTTATTAAATTTTATTCAGATGAAAAAAATATCACCAACGATATTTATTTAAATTGGCAATTTAGTAACGGTCTGGTTTTTACAATGAATGCATTTACTCAAGCGTTATATTTGCAACTAAAATTGGAATATTATTTGAACATGCAAACTGAAATATTGTTTGTAAAAACAAGTCAACAGAAACATGTTGGTTTTTGTTTCATTCAATAAATGTATTTTCAAACCTGGATGTTATTCGAATTTCCCAAATGTTAGCTCGCAGATAAATTTAACTCGAATAACACCTACTGCATAAAAGTAACCTGATCGTTGTATAAAGTATTTTTATTTGATCCAGTAGAAATATGTGAGAGTTAGGTATTTGAAAATTTGAGACAGAAATATAAAACCTATAAATTAGATGTATAGGAATGTATATGTATGCAGTACCCACTAAAAAGTATGCAAAATAATACAGAGTTGGGCTAAATTTTGTTATTATTTTAAATGTCTCATTTTCCTACACACGCACGAAATAGGTCGGTGAAATTCCTCAATGCTTTATGAAAAACATTTTTCCGTAATGGAGTGAATTACAACATGAATGTGTTTTTTTTAATTCCTCAATTTTGTTGAATTGTTTGGAGAAAACTATTTCGTTTAGATAACCCCATAAGAAAGAGATGAGGCCTTTAAATCTCGCTCGACTGGTGTCGCTACCCGGACATACCGGAGTTCAAGGCAACGAGAAGGTCGATGAATTGGCTAGACTTAGAGCCGAGCAACCCTGTCTCGGACCTTAACCTGTTAGGTATTACAAAAAAAGCAGGTCACAACGGCCCTCAATAAGTGAGCCCACGAGACACTGAGGAAGCATTGGAGGATTAACAGGGCCTGCAGGTAAACTCGAGATTATTTGATAGGGCCGTACAAATCGAGATCGGCCTGGTTACTGGGCCGTAATCGGAAGACTTTGAATATTTTAATCGAAGTTTTGACAGGCCACTGCAGAGTTAGGAGGCATCTATCATTGATAGGTATTTCGACACCAAAAACCCACGTGACCAATCCCAAACTGACAGAATTTCGGTTCACGTTCCCATTTTCCCGAAACTCCAACAAACCCTGCTCTCACGACATAGAATCAGTAGCGGCACCCTCACTATTTCTCAACGTTGTGCTTAATTCGAAACTGCTACTAACTGTGATGTTAACAACCTACACTGATTATAACCATCGCATTATGCACGTGACCCCAGACCTACTCGGCAACAACAAGCAAAATCCCAAAACCATTGTCCTCCTAACGGAAAATATAAACCCACTTCGGCGGCGCTACTGCTCATACCACAGGCAGACTACGTCAAATGTAATCAGCTGTCAACTCGAACCTAACCCTAAATAATCGACAGATGAATAGTCTTACCAGTGTTGTGATTGGGAAACTACTGGAAAACAGTTCAATAAAGTGAGTACCACCTTTATTAGCGACTAATTTATACCTTATCTGTTGATTTTCACCAGGCATAGGTTTTTAAACCCGAATGACCCCAACACAGATTCCATTGCAGAGTGAAATATACCACTGTGGGTGCTCCCACGATACCCCGCGAACCTACATACTTGGACGTACCCCGAGACCACTACCCAGTAGAAGATCATCCTCCCAGACCATGCAGGACTCCTAATAAGGCTAGCTACAACTATTCATAGCCGTTCCCAAAAAATAGCCACTAATAAAATTGCCTCAACTAGGCCTCACCATTTAATTGGACATATCAAACTATCCATAAGCTGGTCAAACGAATCTAACCTACGAATATTGTTTTCCAGAGCTCCCCAAGTGTTCGAGCCTACAAGGAGTGTACGATTTCTCGCAGCAGGGGTAGCGGTTTATCTACCAGCACAAGAACAAGATTTACAACTGACTATTATGAATTTACTAGGCTATATTCAATAACCAATTTAATTTAGTTAAATAAATGAAATATTTAAAGTCAGTTACGTGGAGCAAAAAGTGACACGTAACAAAACTTTTGGGCGCCTGAGACAGCATCTTCGGCGCATATAAGGCAGGAGACGAGCTCCCTCGCATTGAGGGAGATCCTATCCTTCATTATAAGATCGGAAAAATGCGACAAGGGAGCAAGAGAAGTACATGGCTGAGGGGACAGGTAGGGGTTAGTAAAGGGCTTCTCTGCGGCCTACTTACCAGGCGTCACCCTCCCCCACCATTACCATTACTATTACCATTACCAAGTCTCGGCTCTGTAACTGCCAGGAAACATCTGCAAAATGCGAAATTAAACGTCCAGAAAACAGTTGACGTAATGCTTCTAAAGATAGGCGAGCGGTATGTCAGTACTCCATCTTGTCGGAAACATACATTTTCTATTCCTCGCCGTTGTATATCCTATAAAAGAAAGTCATTTAACATGTCTACGTAACTTTCTGAATTTACCGTATTGCCCGATTATTTACGCCTTCAAAGGAATAGGGTCCGGTGATTCCCAATGAACCAATAGCATACCAAACAGTCACGTTTGCACTGTGTAGTGGTTTTTCAAAAACGTTTCCAGTATTTGTGTAGGACCAATAGAACCTACTCGTTCAATACTTTTCAACAATTTTTACAAGATTTGCTTGATCCGTTTTGTTGCCCCCCGCCCCCCACTCTGCCTCTGATGTCCCTAAAGTACAACCGAAATGCGAGTTGAATAATTGAATTCAATCTTGAAAATTGTTCAACCACAAGGATTATTTCTTTTTACGACCAGCACGATCAATCCATTTTCGTTAATTGTCACTATTGACATTTCAAATTCAAACATGTCTTGATTTATTTTTGTATAATGTGAAAATTTTCACCAAACAACCTTATACTCATATTCAAAAAAATGGCAAACATTTAAGTAATCAGGTCTTTTGGTCTTTAAAACATAATAAAATCCAAACATGTATAACTATATTTAATGTAGGTCCCAATTTTTCTTGACAAAAGTTGGTACATTCAGTGAAACTCGAAAGCTGTCAAACAAATTGTCCTTCTCATCATCGAAGATCGGAAAGTGATGAATATTTGAGTTTGATCTGGGAGTAAAGTGCCTTTATTTTTCAAGATACCGAAAACTGTTAGATAATTATTTATACAGAATTATATATAAATTTTGAGGACAAATATGAAAAATTTCTTACCATATTTCTTTTTTTAAATATTTGAGAAGTAAACGTTGTTACACGAAATTATTATAACAGATTTTAGGAGTAATGCTTCAGTAAGAATTTAATTTTCTTTGATAATTTCATCTAGCAGTTTTACAGAAAAACAAAATATTGCATTTTGTTTATCCGACATAAACTTATTTCATTTTGAATGACCTGTCGATAAAAGTGGCACACAAGCCAGTAAGTACCATGTTTGCTTCGTTTATATTAGTGAAGAACGCATGAAACAATTGAATAATTGATGTTAAATATTTATTTGTAATCTTAAATTTTAATACATTATGAGCAGAAAATGGCAGGCAAATGGCTTTAGTGGTGACGGATTCGTTTTTTGACATTTTTCATCACAAGATAGATTTATTGGGGTCAAAATAAAACAAAGAAGATTTAGTGCCATATCACCCAAAAAGAAACAATTATGCAGCTACGGACACGTGTTTCGGAGTTATTGCCCCTCATCAGCGTAGCGTAGCTAAGGAATTGGATCTACGATGGGATAGATCAGGAACAAGAACTAAAATAAGGCTGGAAAGTACAGTACACAATACTCAATTAGTGTCTTCATATTCCCATGTGCCACATTTGGGGCCTCGATGAGCACAGTCAACACACAGAGCTGTATGTGTACTGCTCATTTCCACCTGGCACATACAAATAAAACTGTACTGTACTTTCCAGCCTTATTATAGTTCTTGTTCCTGATCTATCCCATCGTAGATCCAATTCCTTAGCTACGCTACGCTGATGAGGGGCAATAGCTCCGAAACACGTGTCCGTAGCTGCATAATTGTTTCTTTTTGGGGAATATGGCACTAAACCTTCTTTATTTTATTTTGAACCCCAATAAATCTATCTTGTTTTATTTGTATGTGCCAGGTGGAAATGAGCAGTACACATAGAGCTCTGTGTGTTGACTGTGCTAATCGAGGCCCCAAATGTGGCACATGGAAATATGAAGACACTAATTGAGTACTGTGTACTGTACTTTCCAGCCTTATTTTAGTTCTTGTTCCTGATCTATCCCATCGTAGATCCAATTTCTTAGCTACGATATGCTGATGAGGGGCAATAACTCCGAAACACGTGTCCGTAGCTGCATAATTGTTTCTTTTTGGGGGATATGGCACTAAATTTTCTTTTGTTTGATTTTTCATCACACCACAGGGAATGTCTAGGGCTGTCAAATTGGGCGATTTCACTGGTCATTCAAAATTACCATTATTTGAGATGAGACGTGCAGGAAACACTTCCTTCAAAATAGCCAATGGTTCTCGTGCTGTGACGCCATCCTACTGAAGTCACATATTTTCTAGGCCCAGTTTATTCGATTTAGGTATCAAAAAGTTGTACAGCAGCGACGTGTAGAGCTTGCTAGTGATGATTATGGAGTTGCTTATAGTGCTCTCAAAGAAGTACGGGCCAATCACGTTTCCAGCGTAAATACCCACCAATACAACCACTCGTGCTTCATACAATGGTTCTTCATCGATGATTTTTTGGTTCCACCACGATTCAGTACTCCTAGGCTTTCTTGGGGTCGCAACGTGCATCTACTACTAATATTGAAACAATTTTTAAAGTTTAAGAACATTTTCCACATTCAGTTGATGATAAGGGCTTTTGCTAGGGTAGAAACATTGAATGCACAATTTCAAAAACCGTCCATTCGCTTACAGAATGTTAGTATTATCATAGATATTTTGAAAATAGCGTTAGAACAACAATGACAAAATGCTTTCAACGAAAATTTGAAATCGAGCAGCCGATTATGCCTCGCAAAAGAAAACTTCCTCGTCATCTGGATGACTCGTCATCAATTACCCATTATTTTGAGACTCCCAAAGATAAATATCAACAAATAATTTTCGAAGTAGTTGATCTCAATACAAAATTTCTGACACAATGGACTATTTAACCAAAATTGGGCAATAAAAATGGGGCACTTTGCCACTGGATCAGAAGATGTGAACACTATTACCAATTTCTGTAGGTCTGATTTTAACCAAGAAAACCTGAAATTAGATCGTGATATTCCTTGAGATTGCTAAACAGGCAGGTTCTAAAATTGAAAATTTCAATGGCGCATTGAGTTTTCTCGAAATCACCAAAATTGCTATATAATCAGTACAATATTAAGTAAATTCAAACAGTCGGTAATTTGGTTTGTCACTATCCATAAGTCAAAATGCAAAACGGAGCGATCATTCTGCATACAGAGGTGTTTGTGAGATCATGGGGCAGCAGAGACTAAATCATTTAGCAATGCTATATGTCCACCAATAAGTAACATGCACACTATGGATAATAAATGAATTTATAGACTGCTTGACTGTGAGACGAAATATATTTCATCGTATCGCTAACAACCCACTCTTATGACAGTTAATTTGTCAATATATGTTTATTTTTTATATCCTTTTACTTTCTCCTCTATCTATATTGATAGAGAATGTATTGTCGTCCTGAGAAAAACCAAATTCCAGATTATGATGCAAATGGACGTTTTGATACCGAAAAATAGAAAACTTATGCAAATTGGCATGCTGTCTGTATGTCTGTGTGTCAGTGTGCCTGTGCGTCGCTGGTTATTTGTTATGACCGCACTTTCTCAGACACAACTCGACGTGGAAATCTGATTGTTAACGTATAAAATCTGTGACGTCCAAGGATGAACCATATTGAATATCAGTAAAAATGATGCAACAGGGAGGGCCTTAAGGGGACAAAGAAAATTGCATCAAACAAAAACTGTTTTAATTAAAAATTGTTTAGATGAGAAAATGTGCCGAAAAGAACTTGAAAATTTCTCGTAAGATTAATTAACCATTATTGAGGAAAAATATTTAAAATTAATTTCATTCAATTAAAGAAATAAAGTTGAACTCGACAGTACTTTCCCATCACATCATATTATCCAATTTAAATTTTATTAAATATACGTTATATCATTTCGCTTTGTTTCATTTATTTCGCTTGTCTCGTTTATTATATTTATCTCATATATCTCGTTTGTCTCATTTATCTAATTTGTTTCATTTATTTCATTTACTTCATTTATGTCATTCATCGCATCTATCTCATTGATATTACTTGTCATATTTACATATCTTATTTATCTTATTTGTTTTGTTTAGTGTGCTCATTTTAATTATTTTATGTAATAAAATAAATGGAAATCATATTTTCATTTAAAGTAATTATTTATTTCTTTAATTTCAAATTGAATTCTGTTTATCTTAATTAAGTAGGTGGGTTTTCTTTAACCTTTAGGATTTAGGAGATTTTTTTCTGTTACCTGTTTGCGATTTTATTAAACTCATTTTAAAAAACTTAAAATTTTGACTTTTGGTATCTGTAGTGGTACCTACAATTAAGATTTAGCTTGTGCAATCATTAAAATTTGGAAAAATCGGTGTCTAAGTTAAAGGCAGTTTAAAAGAGATTGAAGCAAGTTAAACTCATAGGTCCCTATAATGATTTATTTATATTACCTCGAATTTTATATGAAGGGGCAACTATGAGTTATAAGGACACGACCGATTGACATACAGATATGCTGATAGATAGACTATACACTTTTTGTCAATTAAATCTGGAGAAGTCAAGAAACTAAAATACAAAGAAATTTGTCTTGAAAAAACAACAAAATTATTCTATTATAAACATAAACTGCATCGTCATGACTTGTGCGCTTATATTTTAGTATGATCTTCATTTTTATTTATAAAATCGGCATTATCTAATAATATTATTGAATCCACAATTACATCTCACCTGATAAATAAAGTAAAACATTTTTAAAATATTATGCTGTAAGTTATGTGTTTAAGGGTCTAAAACCGCACTGAAATAATCGATCCCCTAAAAGATATCTTTATAAGTATTGATTTAGATATTATACCCTATCATGATGGCTCCGATAACTTTGTACTATTAAACGTTTTCTACAGAGTTTATCGCTAATGGGCTGCGCATAGCATTAACTGTTTTTTGAATGATGAACCAATAAAAATAAAATAGTAAGTGTTAGGTGTCGTACTAATCATAAGTTATCGTTTAATAATAACTGTAATTAGTAATTTATACCGTGTTTAATACTTAAAATTTATGAGCTGTTTCTTTTAATTTATGAATAAATTGTTATATCACAGTGCATTTATTTTATCATTGGAGTTACCCAATGGCGGACGTTTTCAGTAGCGTCACATGTATGTTCTCAATAGTAATGAAATTAATTTACTGCAAATCCTAAACAAATAAAATAACTACATATTACATATTGCGTACACGTATAAAATTGCTTACTTTTTACATGTCACATATTGAGGGCAATGGCTGAGAATGCGCACCAGCGAACATTTGCGTGAGTAACACAGTTTCTATGTTTTCTGCTGAAATACATCTACTTTGTAAGTGCCTAAATATTTAATGTTTTAGCAGAAGATATTTCCATCTGTTTATTACATTTCATTTCAAGTTTGTTAAAGGATGACAATGTAGTGGAGAAGCAAATAAAGGGCAGAAAATGCGTTTTCATCGCATTTACGGTAAGTAATTTTGATTTAAAACATTCTACTATAATTCCAATTTTTTTTTCTACAACACTTCTCAAGCTCAACCAGGAAGCATTCTTGTAAAAAACTGCTGTGTCGTCAGAAAACTGATTATATCTCCAGAAATTTCAAATTAAAAAGGTCATTTACATATAGAGTAAATAAAATCTGTACGAGACCCCTCAATACATAGTTTTTTTTTGTCACTAAAAACATTATTTGTTATCACACATTGCTCCCAATCTGTTAGATAGCTTTTCATAACATCATATGCAGCTCTCCGAAAACCAATACATTCTAATGTTCAATAAATTCCAGTAACTTACGGTATCAAAGCTTTGCAGATCGACGAAGATGCATAATGCTTGCTCATTTCCATCCATAACCTTGTAAATTTTCGCTGTGAGCTCCGGTGTAGCATCCTGTGTCGATCTAGCTTTTCTAAATCCATATTGCTGATAGGAAATTAATTATTAATAATTGTTATTATTAGTTTGTTCATAAATTCAATTATCTTTTTCTTTAATATTTTTTTCAAAAAATTTCGCCAGAATTGATAATGATATAGGTTTGTAATTCCTGACACTGATTTGTCACCCGATTTGTGCAAAAGGTTTTATTACGGCAATTTTAAATGCAAAAGTGAAGATTTCTGAAGATATACGTAATGGGTTTTACTATATTTTCAACTATGTTTTTTATTGTTTCTACTTTAAGTGTATCTATTCCTGGAGATTTCTTTGACTTCAGTTCATTTATTGTATTTGCCACTCCTTCCTCGTTAATGTGGGAGATATATATATATATATATATATATATATATATATATATATATATATATATATATATATATATATATATATATATATATATATATATATATAAACATAGAGAGTACAGTACAGAATTAATTATTGTTTCTATTTTTATTTTATTAAAATTAAATTCAATTTTGCCCAACCCCAAAAAAATATTTACAGAACGTATTTGCAATTTCCTTTTTTATCCATTATAATAGTGCCACTTTTGTTATTAAGGGTTTTGAATATCCTTAACAACAATTGCACATATCGTGGAAACTATTTTTATTTTGATCTATTTGTATTTTATAGTAATTTATTTTAGCCTTAATGATTAATCCATTTAATTTATTTCTATATGATTTGTACTCTTTTAAAATATCTTCATTATTGAGATATTTTGTGCTTTTTTTTGTATAGCTCATGTCTTGTATTTATGATTTTTAATAAGCCACTGTTACCCATGGGCTCTTTTTAATATCAAGTTTTTTTATTTTAACATGTTTTCTACATAATAATATATTTATTTCTTCTCTTAATTTATAAGCAAATATATCAACAGCTTTATCGATATTTTTTTAGGTATGTATGTCCATCCGTTTCATTACGCAATGTACCATTTCATTTATTATAGTTTATGCTAGGTTTACTTCTAATATTGCAATTTTTTCAATTTGTTTCAGGTTCAAATTAAGGGATAAATTGGATTAGAACAGGATAATCATCTGTGATTTCAATCTACCAGTATAAAGTGTTCATGTGGAAATTTTTTTTTAAATATGTGATCCAAACAAGATATACTATTTTTATGAACTCTAGTATGTGTATTTGTTGTGGATATGTAACCTTGTCCGGACAATATCTATACAAATATCTATGACTGTATTCCGAATCGTCAAGAATATCCAAATTCATATCCCGAACAATTAATGAAATATCATTGTGTTTCTTGTTTGATTTTAGATAATTAATTAGTTTAATATTGATATCGAATGGGCATAGTGAGGGAGGCCTTTATATAGCTATAATCTATATATTCTTATTAAAATGTAAAATATTTAATTGTATTTCTTTTATATTACCTAAATTAAATATCTCATAACTATAGTTAAATGGACTTTTTTATATAAATAATTGCCCCATCGTTCTTATTTATTTCTTTCTCATTGTAAAATCAAATCTCATCCAGGACTATTAAACAGCGCCATTCTGTATACTTTGAACGTCTTTGTTAGAGCTACACAATCAAACATGTAGATGAAATCAGTTAGAATCAGTTTTAATTCATCAATATTTTTTGATACACTTCTTATATTGTTGTGAAAAATTTTAAAATAATTTATACTTTCCTTTTTATTAAGAATGTTTCTACAATTATTTTTATTATCTGCAATAAATGCATCTATTTTTGTAGCTGTATAATCTCTTATATAAGCATCCATATTTTTCAATATTTAGAATTAGTAATATAATACCAAAATTTAGTAGCTGGATATACTATCTATTTATATTAAATATATACTATAGAAATGAAATTATTTAAATTAATATAAGGTATACGATATGAAGTGCAATAATTGACAAAATATTTATATAATTAAATTAAAAGTAATAATATACCTAATCTACTAATTTACTAATCTACTTCATAATATATGTATATTTATTAAGGCTGGGAATCGAATACGAATAATTCTAGTAATCGAATATTCGAGTATTCGAATACGAATTATTCTAATGGGAAATTATTCGAATATTCGAATATTCAAAATATTCGAATATTCGAATATATTCAAATACTCGAATATATTCGAATATTCGAATCCTCGAATATTCGAATATATTCGAGTATTCGAATATTCGATTCTATTTGAGTAAATTTAAATATTAAAATACATTATTAAATTATGTACGAATAGGTATGCAGTATGCATCCAACCAAAGTAGGTAGATAGTAGGTATAGGTAGGTACCTATTCTAAAATCCAAATATATAAATAGACCACATTAGTGCCACGTTTTACTCCCAGTCAAACTATTCTATCTCTTTCTCGCCTCGACCTTATTCTTACTGTACTAAGGCAGGGGTTAAAATTAAATTTTAAATTTTAGAAAACCTGTAAATATTTAACTATTGACTTTTCATGTATTTATTTTACCTTCACAATTTGCGTCTTTTTTAAAAACATTCTAATTTTAGAGCACTTATTTTTTTCGAAAAGGAAAAATAGTTATGACAAAGAATTATAATAAACTAGCTCTATTTTCGTTTTATTTAAGCTTCAATAGTTAAATGTGAACAATAGCGCCTCAATCCTAAAATAAAATACTAACTAAATAATTCTGACCCTTAAAGCACATGTACAGGAGACATACCTTATTGTGGGTATGGAAAGCAAATCAAATTGCCGGCTTAGTGGATTACGTCACGACTATTATTGTGGTCTATCCAACCAAATACTCAAATAGAGTATTCACTATTCACCAGTATTCAGTGCTATACCTATTAATAATGAATATTCGAGGATCCGGATTATTCGGATACCTATTCGAATAATTCGGATTATTCTAGTATTCGAATATTCGAATTATTCGAATAGGTAATCGATAATTTGAATTATTCGAATATCCGAATACTCGAATAATACGAATATCCGTATATTCGAATATCCGAATAATTCGAATACCTATTCGAATAATTCAAATAATACGAATATTCGAATATCCAAATAGTTCGAATATTCGAATATTTTTTCGAACGAATATTCGAATACTAAAATCTGGAAAATTCCCAGCCTTAATATTTATCATTTAGAATTAATTTTATTCATTATTTGATTTCTGGTAAGTTTGTCTGATGTGCTGACGTTTTATTATTCCTTTTTGTTGTTATTTTCTTATCCTCAATATCAGTGCTGCTACTACCACTACTCGTGCTTTGTATGAAGATGTGTTCATCTGACTCCGGGTGTGTTTCTTTAGAGGGAGGTTCGCTTTGTTCCTTTTTGTTGTTTTCTTTCGACCCACTTAATTCGTTTATATTTGATTTTTTTAGGTCCGATAATGTAAAGGCCTTACTTACCATCTATGATTAGTCTATTTTTGACAATTTTTGCATTCAGGTCTTGATTTTTTTGCTAAATTTAGATGCTCCACAAGTTATTTTCTTTCCTTTCTATCTTCGTAACATAAATTATCTGTGAATCATATTACCTGAGTTTTTTTATTTATATATATTTTTAAATATTTATATATTTTTTTTAATATAGAATATCAGTTCAGAAATAACTGGTTCACTATTTAAATTTTTCTTCTGGTAGCAATTATTTATGTCAATTTTATTTAATGTTACATTTAATCTGGTGTTAATTATTTGAATAACATTTTCAGTAACATTGGATTTTTCTGAGAATAGTCCATAAATTCTAATATTGTTTTTTCTTGATTTCTTGCTCAAAACTGATTTATATCCCTTTTTATGCCAATCAGGGATTTGAAGACATTTTTCTGGTTTAGAGTTTCATATTCAGCGTCGCTCATTCTTTCTCTCCCGTATATATCCCAACTACAGCGGGTTTACTACTGTATTCTCTATCTAGGTGATACAATAATTCACACTTCACGCATCTAATAAGAGTAATAGTTGGAGTATGAGTACTCTATGCGACATTTGACCTAATTGATAATAACACACGTTGAAACTGACTTTATTTACTTATTACTAATTATTTAGCCCATTTTAAATCTTACTCTTTGTGCAGTGTGTAAAACACAACTTTTTAATGTCTTTAACTCACTTGTAATAATTTAAATATAATTTAACAGAGGCTTTTCATCAAAATTTAGGAATTCTTTTGACACAGCAACTTGATTATTGAAATTATTGCAGCGGTACTGTAGGAATATAGAGAGAATAAGCAATTTTCAGGGAAGAGAAAATGTTGGAAAATATTTGTTGTGCCTTTTTGTAGTCCTGGACAGCATTGTACCCTCCGGATTCAAATACGCATATAATCATTCAGGATATTGTAGTATATTTAAAAATTATGTCTTCGAGTTCACACCCCATGATTGAATTTGGGCTTTTCGAATATTTTCTTTAGAATTGATATTCCTATCATCAAGGTAACAATAATGTTCGATAGTTCGCGCTCTCATATTTTAGTTTGATAAGATTGGCAACGTATTTTTCTGACTTTCATTGGAAATTTCTTTACAGGGACTGTAGATGGTTATTTTATTCATCTAGCAAGAATTACTCAGATTACATTCAAACAAAACAGCACTCATGACATGAAATTGTAAAGAAAAAGTTTTATTTTATACACTCAAATTAAGGTAGACTGCCTGAGAGTAATTTAACTCGAATAAACTGAACTGGAAATCCAACTCACCCTCATGATTTCGTTAATAAGTTTGATCTCTTGAAATTACAAAGTAACTTGGCTTTCGTAAAATAAAAGCCTTTCCATTAGTTGTATTATTTATATTCTCTATTCAAATTCGTTAAGTTTAGCTTAACTCTTGATAATTCAGTAACATATTTGTTTTAAATATATTAATATAGGTAACCAGTCATCTATTCTTACCATTAATAAAAATTGTATAGCAGATTTAACTGTTCTTTATGAAAATCACAAGGCGGAGTTCAACATTTAACATTTTGTATATATTACCCCAGCCATTCATCATTTTATGAAGGTCTTCTTGTTTGCAAGATCGTAAAAGGTAAATCCCTCCCTTTTTAGCACATTATTAATGAAGCATAATTCTATTTAACACGATAAGTTCCTCTGTAGCATCTTTTTATATACTGGTATAAACAGTCAAGTTGATTGTGTAACATTAAACGAGGGGAAAATGAATGGAGCTTCTAGAAATTCTGTTTTTCTGTAATATTTCCTGAATAAAAAGTGATTAATAATTACAATTTTGCCCTCATTTCTAGAACAAAATTTTTTAATATATAATAAATGGAATAAACGATTTACCTGAAGTAGGTTATATTCCATATTATATGAGCGTACTGTCTTTTCCAAATAGAAGACTACTTATAATAGCACTGCTTTGTGTATATACGCACATTTTTTAAAGGATGCAGTGGGTCGCAGACTTTCTGCTTACCTAATTTCTAATTAGAGGAAAACTATACAGGGTGTCCCAACCAAAAGTAGGCATTCTGAATAACTTTGGAGATAAAAATTTTTTGAAAAATTGGTGAAACACGTCGACCTTGTTTCCAAAGGGGACATATTTTAATGTAATACTTGTATACCAATCATCATCTCTACACGGCCACCCCCTCAAAAAATTCAAATGGCAAGGGGATCGAGTAATACATCTTCTGAACGGTCTTTCAATTCTCTACATAACTGTGTATTTTTTTAAATTTTTATCAATTCGTTCCTGAGAAATAATTGTTTCATTATTTTAGGTTCGGGAAATAAAAATAAAAAAAGCAGTTTAAATTATCATATGTATTATTCAAAATGACCCCCACCGACTTCCATACAGTAGTATAATCTGTCTTGAAATTTTGTACGAACATTTCCGAACACATCTGGAGTCAATAAACGGCATTCTCGAACAATTCTTTCACGTAACTCTTCCAGAGATGCTGGTTTTGTTGCTAATACCTTCGATTTCAAATGTCCCCACAGAAAGAAATCCAAGAGAGTTAAATCGGGTGACCTAGAGGGCCACTCCACAGGACCGCTCTTCGAATCCATCGCTCAGGAAACCGATTATCCAAAAATTGACGGACTGCTATAACAAAATGTGGGGTGTCCCATCCTGTTGAAAAAACAGTTCGCCCTCTAAAAGATTATCGTCTTCTTCGAGGATTTGGGTAATCATTGGGTCGATGTTATTTTCTAACAGATAGAGGTACCTTTCGCTATTTAAATTGTCAGGAATAAAAAACGGTCCGACAATGTGATTCCCTAAGATACCAGCCCAAACATTTAACTTCTGAGGCCTTTGGGTACGAGTTTCCAATAACAAATGTGGATTGATTTCACTCCAATACCTATAATTCTGCCTGTTTACCTCCCCATTTAACTGAAATGTCGGTTCATCAGAAAAATACGTATTGTACAGTAGATTGGCATTACCGTTTAATTGTTCACTAGTAGTCTCACAGAATTCAAGCCAACGATCAGGATCATCTTCGTTTAATTCGTGTACCAATTTAAATTTACATGGATGAAATTTGTGGGCCTTTATAATAGGATGAACACTGCTTCGTCATACACCGGAAGCCTCAGCTACTTTCCTGATCGATTGAGTATTATCCATCTGCAAATGACCCAGAGCTGCCACTTCGACTGCTTCATTCCTAATCGGTCACTAAGGTTCATGCATTTTGTTTCCTACAGAACCTGTTTCGATAAATTTTGTCAATAATTGTAAAACATACTGAGAACCAACCCTTCTATCTGGGTGATTCCTATTGAATATGCGCTCCGTAGCTCTAGCACAATTATCGTTGTTAAAATAAATGCTGACAATTTCTATTCCCTCCTGAAGGGTATAAACTATTTTGAGAACTTACTCTGGTAAAATGTATCTCCATTTAAAATTGGTTGTGAACAAATTAATGTTCAAGGACTATCAAACACTTATGAGTCTTTTATTATTCTGAAACTAAACGGACAAGGAAAGTGTTTTTTGTCGAAAAAAAATTCGTGTTAATTTGAGAGCACTAAAAAATGTAGTTTTTTTATATATTCCAATACCCAGTGCTGTGTATTTTAGATCATTTAAACGATTTCGATTGTGTGTAATCATCAAAAATAACATTATTTTCCTTAAGAATGAATCAATAAAAGTTAAAAAAAATACACAGTTATGTAGGGAATTGAAAGACCTTTCAAAAAGATGTATCACTCGACCCCCCTTGTCATTTGAATTTTTTGAGGGGGTGGTCGTGTAGGGTAGAGGAATTATGATAGGTATACAAGTATTACATTAAAATATGTCCCCCTTGGAAACAAGGTCGACGTGTTTCACCAATTTTTCAAAAAAAATTTTATCTTATTTTTTTTTATTCAGGGTGCCTACTTTTGATTGGGACACCCTGTATAGAATACGGTTTGTGCGTTCTGGATAGCTTTTATGAGGTTGGTTTTTGGGATGGTGGGTTTTTTTGTATTTGGAAAAAGATTACGATTTTATAATATGGAACAAAGTTCTTTCATATGAGTCATTTGTTCCATTTATTATATTTCGCTTTAGTTTTTTCCAAACAGAACATTTGTAGATGTTTAAATAAACGATACAAAAGCGATCAACGTTTTAAGTATTAGTGTAAAATTTTTTTAAATTACACTTTTTGCTTCTCATTCATTTATTTAATTTTTGTTAATTTTAATTTTTACATACTAGCATAGGTTTTTTACTATTTTAGGATCTACAATAAAACATTACAAAAGTTGGTTTTTCTGTCCACCATGGAGCTTGCCTGATTGTTCAATTTTTAGTTATGCTCTCTCTGTTCGTCACAGATATAGACGCATTGAGTGACTAACAAAAATATTAAAATTCACTCCAGTTTCTTTCAGCAACGATTTTAGCCAACTGCTAGCAGTTTGGTCGCTTACTATTCTCTTACTACTATTCGCTGTATAAAGACAATAAATCATCTTCGATATTTCTCAATCGTTCATGTTTTGAAGGTATATTGTTATTACATATGTACACAGACACAAGTTTTTGTGGCTGCTGTGCTGTTCCTATGGCTGCTAACGTTTAGGGGTAGGGGTTTTTTATGTGTACGTTTGTTTTGATTTATTTCTATTTTAGTTTCTAGGGATTGTACTTTTATTTAAAAATACATATTTTAAATAAGAACTGATAATCCGGAATATTCGAAAATCGATTCGTACTGGTTTTAATTGATTCAGATTATCGTGACAATACATTACAGTGTTGTTTCTTTCAATCGACAATATCATTTTGGAATGCAATTACATTTTTGTAGGTTTATACATATTAATTTCATTACTTTATAGTATTCATGCCACTTCTAGATTGGTCCAAAATATTAATTCTTCAACGTGATTTTATTGATATACTCAATATTAAAAATAGCCTTTACTGGAAAATCTCCCTAATTCTTCCCCTTTGAAATGTTGATTGTGAATTTCATCTGGCTTACTACGTACTTTGAAATAATCGAGTACCATGTTTGACTTGGCCAATTTGAGAGAGACCGTTAAAATCTTTTCACATTTATTTAAAAACCAAAGGTTTCACCAATAACTTTTGACAGTATTAGTTTTAAGGGAATGCGGATTCTAAAACCAGAGTACGCATTGCCTAATTGGTGTTTAATTAACTGATAAATTTTGTTATATTTTAGTAAATAACCACATTGACAAAATATTCTGTTTCCTTTTACGGACTTCTTGAATGTTCGTGTCCTAGTTGTTCAGTAAGTTTATGTATGATACGTGAAAAAAACGTTTTCCTTTCCACATATTGTCAAAATTACTTAATAGGTATATTTAATTTCTACGCCCAAATTTGTGTTAACGGTGGTGTTGTTTATTCTTAGTAGCAGAAAAGGAGTTGGGAGATGCTAAAGATTCTAAAAATATGATGTTATATTTTCCTTAATGTTCATTTCAAAACTGCACGAAGTGTATTATTGTCATATACCACTCCCCACGTCTTGAAAATTCATCTTAAACAATAGTGTTCTGTCTCTTTATCAGTTTCATAACTGTTTGGGAATTTTGTAAACAACTATTTTATATCAGTTGAAAAATATAGAAGTTTCCATTTTCAATTACTGTTGTTTTTCAGATACATTTTATATCTTCAGGAAAGACATAGAAGTATCTTGAAAAACAAGAGTAATATCTTTTCTGCTGATACAAAATGATTGTTAGCAAAATTGCAAAATAGTTATAAAACTGTAAGAAGAGACGACACTATCATTTTAGATGAATTCTCAATTTTCAGTTATTCTTGTTTTTTCAGGATAAACATCTTCCAAATGTTTATCTAAACCCAACCATAGCTTATCATGTAACTTAGTTATTCTTGCCATATTTTTATTCGAACAAGATTATTGTTTATTTTGTAATTTGAATGATTTAATAATAATAGCCTTTTATTGTGTTGACATGACAGCTAATTTCAATCGGACAGCTCAGTTTTGCAAGTAAGTGATTAAAATATGCAACATAGCATGTTGAAAAATTTGCCAACACACTCATGTGTTTCCTGATAAGGCCACCTTTTTGTATGGGTGGGTGGGTTTATAGGCACAAAATTAGTCAATGATTAATCCTCGCTGGATCAAACAACATCACCCTGAGTTTAGTGATAAGATTAATTTATGGAGGGAAAATGTTGAACGACATATTATTAGGCAATTTTTCATAGAGGGAATTTTAACTGCTGTCTGATCACTTCAGCTTTTACAGAATTATGTAATACTCACTTGTGCAGATTTATTCCTGTAGGACAATTACCGCATGGAGAGTAGTTTACGGTTTCAACAAGCCAGCTATCCTATATACTATCAACCTGAAATTGAGGCATATTCAGAAGAGGAGCTTTTAGGAAAATAAATGGGAAAAAGATATTCTGTTAACTGGTCCGCTTCGTCTCTGAATATCTTAAAAGCATTATCTTTTATCAGAATAAGGGCAGAAGATGAAATGATCACCCTATTGCAATAGACGATGTGATTTGACTTTTTTCAAAATCAATTTGAGCATTGTCTAGCAATGAACGAGGGCCATTTGAACGTCTCCCAAAATGATTTACTTTATCAAAGTATGTGATATCTTGTTATTTATTACGATATTTTTTTCTATTAAATGTTTTGATTTAAAATGTACCATACTTAGTTTAAAACTAGCAAATGACGATTGTATAAAGTTCTGCGTTAAGCATGTCTAAGCTTGAGTCCCTGATGATTATTTAACGGTAATTTGCAAATGTTTGTTTAAATCCAAGATCAGATAACAATCCATTTAGCTCCGTTAATTTTTTGCATATTCTTTGTAGGTTTCATTAACATGTTTTTTAAATCGTAACTTTGCATCAATTATGGAGCCTCAACATTTTAACATTATCAACAGACTCTAGTGAATATCAATATTTATATTTATTATATTTTCACCAAGTTTTTATTGCGATGTTTTACTGGGATTTGTTATCAAACTATGACCGTGAGAAACTTCCACAGCATTCTTAATATCATTATGGATTATCGTACTTGCTAAGAAAATATTTGAAGATTTAATGAAAATTAAAATTGAGTAACATCTACATAATAGTCCACACTACATTTTCTTAGGTAAGAATGTAGATTACAGCTGTATATGAAAAATAACAGTTGTCTCATAGTTGAGCCCTGTCTAAAGTTAAAGCAGAAGAAAATTGATTATTGCATTAATTAAGAAACAAACATAAGAAAACATTGTGTACAAAATTCTAGGATTGCTTTAGAAAAGTCAAGCAAAACTAAAACTGTTAAATTATCATTGTGGCCAATGTATAATATGTGGAATATGTGGAAGTCTATACAATGTTCAGAAATGTGTCGTTGAAATAGAGCTGTCCGATGTTTATTCCTTGGACCTCCCAAATATTATATTTAACGTTTCAAATTTACAAAGACAGCATAGCAATTCAGCTAAATTTACTACTTTCGGATCATAAAACATTTATTTTCATTATAATCTAAAACTTGATTTTTTTTACGTCACATTTCTCTGCCTACAAAATAATGAGAAAGTAAAATTAATTTTGTTTACAAATGTGTTTGCCGTCATATTTTTCTTTTCGGTAATTTTCAATCACTTTGTATAACCAAACTTTGTTATTGAGATTAAAACGTTTGATTTGTAAGATGCACTGCACTGCTGACTTCAACTAAAAGGTCACTGAATGAATGTACTCAACGTTGTAGCTTGGCATTCAGGTATACTACAGCAAAGGGTTCTGTAACTACTTTGATATCATCGTCCTTTTATGCGACTTGATAGAATTTATATTATTTAAGTACCGTATCAGTAACCTTTTTGGTCGTCGCTTCCGCATTTTAGATAATCTGATATCCTTCTCAAAGTGACTCACGAATTGAATTTCAGATACGTCGAAATTGTATATTTAAAATACCTACCGTTAATACTCCAAGAAGTAATTTTAAAATTATTTTCTTTATAAGAGAAGAGAGATATTATTTCAAATAATATAATCCCTTATCTTAAGACATATTTTAATTAATTTTGTTTTCTCTTACTGCCTTTTATTTTTATTTAATCATACATGTATAGTTAGGAACTTACGTCATTTATTAGCGGAAACTGTCGTCTTCTGTGTCAGGCCTGTAAGCATAAATATTTCCATGTACAATGGTAACCACACTTTAATACCTCATTTTTTGATTGCTGTCATGTTGAAGGTTACATTGCGTTTAACTGTTAGGAGATAATAGTCACGCACGTATTGTTAGTCAGCGCGACGTTAAGAAAATAATAAACAGATATTCCTTTATCACATAATTCTCTTAAAGATGTGGTGCACTAAATAAGCTGCAGGATATCCATTTGCAGTTTCTGGCACTTGAATGCTACCTTTGAAACACTGAAGAGATCCTATCCTTCTTACATTCTATAACATTCTCTACTATTCGACAGCAGGCATCGTCGTTGGTTTTATTAATACTAATCCAGATGTATTATTTACTTGTTTCACTGAAAATTTTCGTTTTAATATTGTAAACATGCTATTGATATGATTACATCCTGAAAAGCAGTATAATATTGTTCCTCAAACTACTCAATGCATTTTAGCTTTGACGTGCCGTTAATTTCGAATATTTGAGAGATCTTAAAGCATCTAATGTGTTGATATTTTTACCTTTCCCATAGAGATGTAGTAAAAACTGTTCTCCATTCCTCTTTACGTCAGATTTTTCAGTCGTTGGTTTCTTAAAAATCGGTATTAGGGATTTAAGCTGTCTATTTTTGTCCAATAACTTTAATTATTAGTTAGAATGTGTTATCTTTGATTACAAAATGAATCAAGAGGACTACTAAGTCAGTATATTCTCCGGCAAGCACGATGTTATCATTATTGTCCCGCAACGATAATGTTGTGGACACTATTTTTGTATCAGCGTTCTCTTCAGCCTATTTTAAGGAAATACCCATCGACTTTACTTTTTTTATAAGTTGCTGAATAAATGCTCTCCTGTTTCTTACGCTATTAAAAAATTTCTCCTAATATAGTGTTGCTAATGCAGAAACAGAAATGGATGCGTAGTGCTAGATAGATTGAGCTTAACCCATAAATAATTTAATATTAAGTGAAAATGAGTATGCGATAGTATATCTTGAAGTGGGTTGGAACCAAAACCCCATATACTGTACTCTACGCGCGTTTCACATCATCTGGAGATGATTAGAACAGTAAAGTTTTAATCATCTTCACATGATGCCAATTTGGTTGGCGAAACGCGCCTCGAGAGCAGTATATGGTGTTTTGGATTTTCGTTAAAAACTACGTCAGTGTTCCGATAGTATACAGGGTGTCTCACCAGGAACTGCATCGATCGAAATATGGAAAAGTACGCACCAGAAAATTTTGAATATTTAGGGAACTATTAACGGCAGTGTGGCCAATCTAACTAAAATAATTAGAAGCATCTGGCACCTCCGGTTATACCGGAAGTCGATATCAACTTGCATATTTTAAATGGAATACCCTATATGTTTTAGGGTTTTCGAAAAGAGCATAAAATTCTGAGTCAAAAACACGTAGGATACTCTATGCCTAAACCCAGCCGTTTCAGAGATATTTAACATTTTAAAAAATTTTGACAGGTGTAATGGTTTACAATAGCCTTTATAACTTTCTTCGTGTAAAAGATACTAATTTGCTTTTTGGTATGCGGGAAGACCATAAGGTGAGCTACACTATACAGTTTAAAGAAATTCAATAATAATATATCAAGCCATTTTTGACGTTACATTTTGTAAATTTCAAAATGCGAAAACTTACTTAAGTCAAATGGAACACCCTGTATTTTTTTATATCAAGTTATGTATAATTAAATTCCTTTCTTGCTGATTGTGGTGGTTTAAGTTACAAGTTTTTGAAATATATGCGATTTTCTTAGAAATTCAAGAATTTTTATTAAAAATTTTATCAAATTAGCCATGATTAAAAACAATCAGTAATATCAGTCATTCTCTTATGTCAAAAAATGCCACCGCGTTTAAATTATACCCACGAAGACTTTTTTGAATTTGTTTATTATTTATGGAGAATGTAATAAAATAATATCAAGAATTTGTAGTACATTTGCTACTCGATATCCACAAAAACCGAAACCATCATCAAACACTGTAAAACGCATACTAGATAATTTTAAAAACTATGGCTCTGTCAGTGCAAGAATTCAAAAGCTGAAGCCTATTGGTGATGACGAAAATGTTGAAATAGCAATTCTGGGATATTTTCATGCAATTCAAATGATGTCATTAAGACAAGCTGCTCTGGAATCAGGACTATGCATGGATTCAGTTCACAGATACTTAATTAACCATAAATTTCACTCGTTTTCGTTCCAAATGGTTTAACGATTAAAAGTAACAGACTTCCTAAGAAGAGAAATTTTTGTGAATTTATTCTAATAAGGTCTGTAGGTGACGATTCTTATTTGGGAAATATTATATGGTGAGATGAAGCTAAATTTACCAAAAATGGATTTTTTAATCGACACAATTCGCATTATTGGAGTGACTCGAATCCTCATGTGTTCAGGAAGCGAAATTTTTAAGAAAATTGGCAGTTTAATGTTTACTATGTCGTAAGAAACGATAGAGTGGTGGCCTTAGAATTTTATCAGGAAAATTTAAACTGTAAGTTATAAAGATTTCTTCTTCTGCTAATATGTATAGTTGATTTTTTTGGTTTTGTTTATTTTTTTGGGTGAAAAATATCTAAGTATTTTAGATAATTTGAATAATAACTATTTAGAAAATTTACCTTTCGCCGAACATAGAAACATTTTTTATCAGCACAACGGTGATTACCCACATAACACATATTTGATAAATAATTTTTTACAAGAAACTTTTTACGATTAATTGATCGCCAATAATGAACCTTTCCTATGGCCTCCTCGCTTTCTCGATTTATCAATTTTAGATTATTTTATTTAGGGAACTATTAAAAATAAAGTTTATGAGAGCCTATTAACACCTATTGAAGATTGTATGCAGAGAGTAAGAAATGCACTTCAAAATTTATTAAAGGATTTAATTAGGAGAGCTACCCATGAAGAACTAATCCGAAGGTGCGAAAATGTGTGGATGTTCAAGGGTGGAATTTTGAACAATTATTAAATTAAAATGGAATCTTGTTTTTAGTTGATTTAATCTTAGCTATTTTAGTTTATGCAAAGTATCTTCAATCCAATTAATAGGCATGTTACAGTGTTTAGTGTTATTTTCCGTTTTTTGTGGATATCTAGTAACAAATGTACTATAAGTTCTTGATATTACTTTATCACATTTTCCATAAATAATAAACAAATTCAAAACGTCTTCGTGGGTGTAATTTAAACGCGGTGGCATTTTTTGACATAACTGAATGACTGACATTACTGATTGTTTCTAATCATGGCTAATTTGATAAAAAAAAATTAATTCTTGAATTTCTAAGAAAATCGCAAATATTTCAAAAAGTTGTAACTTAAACCACCGTAATGCTTATATCAGTAAAATTTAATTATACATAACTTGATGTAGAAAAATACAGGGTGTTCCATTTGACTTAAGCAAGTTTTCGTGGTTTGAAGTTTACAAAATGTTACATCAAAAATGGAATACTTCTTATACTATTATTGAATTTCTTTAAACTGTATAGTGCAGCTCACTTTATGGTCTTTCTGCATGTCAAAGAGCAAATGAGTATCTTTTACACGAAGGAAGTTATAAAGGTTATTGTAAACCATTACACCTGTCAAATTTTTTAAAATGTCAAATATCTCTGAAACGGCTGGGTTTAGGCATAGGATATTCTATATGTTTTTGACTCACAATTTTATGCTCTCTTCGAAAACTCTAAAACATATAGGGTATTCCATTAAAAATAAGCAAGTTGGTATCGTCTTCCGGTATAACCGGAAGCGCCAGATGCTTGTAATTATTTTAGTTGGATTGACCACACTGCCATTAGTAATTCCCTAAATTTACAAAATTTTCTGGTCCGTACTTTTCCCCTATATCAATCGATGCAGCTTCTGATGAGACACCCTGTATGATTAAAAATATTATTGTGTAATAATTTTTAGTTTTTATTTGAATTATTTTTATTCAGGTAGTTTAGCACATAAATTGTTCATATCTAAAGATTTAATAAATTAACATTAATAAGTTGGTGATATGACGTCCAGCTGTCAGTATTTGGGAAAAATTTGTCTTTCATTAGAAGAACAGTTTAGAAACTTTTCCTTTTCCTACCAAGAAAATATATAGAACAGGGTGTTTTACTCAGTTTCGATATTTCTTTTTGAAAAACCATGTTTTGATTTTTGCTCGCATCGAAGTAGCTTGGAACCTAGTACCATAATTCTTTATTATTCTAAATTTTTCAGATTAATTGGTAACTAAAATTTCAGATTTAGTATGTTCCAATCTTTTTCTTCTGTTCACACCACCACGTGTTTACAGATTACATGTAAGATAATTATATGTTAATTTATTTTGTAAGTTTTGCTAACCCTATATTTTTTGGATTAATGGAGATTTGTATTTTGGCGTCATATTGGTTTTTTCTTGTGAAATTCTCTACAGTATCTGCCCCTAGAGATCAATCCGTGCAATACTGTTACTTAGTACAATACCGATTTTTATCGTACTGGATTTTTTGATAGAAAATTTCACACTTGTTTTAACGAATAAAATGTTTTCTCTAGTGTCACTATGGCAACCCAGGATTTTTTTTTGTATCGGAGTATCCTGGAGAGAGAATTATAGCGGAAGTCTTTTGACATAATCATATAATAATTTTTGATCTTAAACGTAACCAGTGTTTATTTGCTTTATACACAAATTTAACATAAGTATTTGAACAGAAGTGTAAAAATACATAATAATATTATTTATATCTTTTACATTAAAAATTATTATGATTTTCAGCTATAAATTTCAAGTGTTTCTGATATTCTTCCACTACCTCCTCTCTTCTTAATGGTGAATAGGCTAGACCAGGAGAAATAAAATAAATAAATATTTGTGTCTAATAAAATATATATATACCTAATATTTGGACACTAAATTCTCTATTTTACCAGCTGTAGTGGAACAGATAATTTTAAGATTTAGCATAGTTCATTCTTTCATATTATGTCGAGTTTAAATTACTACAATTGGTAGAAAATTATATTTTAGTATTTTTTGTTGTATACAGTAATGATTATTAAATACCATTAAAAAAACATAGAAAGCCATGAAATTAGGCAAGAGTTATGTTACATATTTGATATCCCCACAAACACCTATGTACATATGCTTGTAGATTCGTTGATTGAAAGTTCAGATAACACCTACTCACTACTTTATTAACTAATTAATAATAGAAAACAGTAGATTAATGTCTGTCTTAATTATATATAACAATTAAACACTTATGTCTCTATCTTATTTCTTTACTCGTTCATTTGTAACTTAAGACTAAGCTCGTGGACGCACCGCGCCCCTTATACATTACTTCTATGCACGGTACAGAATTTTCCAGAACATTCCCGGCCGTTCTCGTATAATTCTAGTTCCGTCTAACCAGTCTACACAGACCAGTGGCGTAACAGTTATAATAATGTCAGAGTAAAAGTAAATTCTGGCATTATTTAATTAAATGCAACTTGAGAAATTTTCTTACCTAATACCAGTCGTGGTTAAATTAAAAACCGAAAATTTCTTTTCGGATATGAATATTTTCAAAAAATATTCATGACCTCGAAAAAAATTTTCGGAAATAATTTAACCTCTAGTGGTATTACATAGTGAAAATTCTTAGTGGAAATTGTGTATCCCACCGTAGCTGCAATTTTCTCTATTTTAGATATTACAATGCAGATATTTGGGTTCCAAAATCTGCCTGGATTAATTTAACAAAGAAATAATCTAATGGTTACTTATATCGAAAGTTGGATTTTCTCTAAATTATGATTCCATATTCTACAGTGAGAGCCAAATGTCTATTATCTTAAACTTTAATAAAAATTACTTAACTAACTTTCACATAAAAACTATAACATAATAACATTAAAAAAGGATGCGAGATTTATTATGAAAAATGGTATTCACAAATGACCTCTTCTTTCGACAACGCATTCTTCTAAACGTTGTACAAAATTATCTGTTATGTAATAGTGCTCTGGTATTATGCGAATTTCATTCACCATATTTCTAAAGACTATAAAATTATGTATTATAATTATGCGACATGTGCTCCGGTATTATGCGAATATCATCCTCTACATTTTTTTTTGAGGTCGTCAAGAGTTCCGAAGAAAAATTCGGTATGGTTATATCGGGTGATATTGTTGGCCACAACAAATCTCCCCTTCGTAAAATTATTCGCTGCGGGAAAACTACTCATAGGATTTCCGTGCAAGTTTTTTTGCCGTATGAGTTATAGCGCTGTGTTGTCATGTAATGTCATGTAATGTCAACTTAGCTGGCGAAGTGCACATCGAGTATAGTACCAAATGCTTTTGTATTAGTAGAAATTATTTGATGAGTATCGTCACATAAAAAATTCCAGAAGTTTTCGGGAATGTTGGATATACACACGTATGTATGAAACTCAATAAAGTGTTTTTTTATTTAATAGTGAATAAATAAATAAATAAATAAATGCTTTATTTGGCACAAAGGCTATTGTATACAAGGAAAAAATTAAAACCTTAGATAACTACTTAATCGAGATACAAGTTTCTTACTAAGTTTATAAATAGCCAACACTGCGAATGTCTTTCATGTCGTCATGTAAATCATTGAAATGGCTGAAAAGGGTTTTCTGTAAATTACTGGTTTTCACGATTACAATTATAACTACCTTTTGACCTTATATCATATTTATATTCATCAGATCTCCTCACTGGAAAATTTTGAAGATATTCTGCATTTTTTGTCTAAATTAAGGTGACATTTGCCTTTTCAATGTTTTGTCATAGGAATAGCCATCTTAGTGATTGCAATATAGTGACAATAGAGGTATATCTATTACAATTTAATATTATTTTATTTTAAAGCATCTGTAATCTATTTCTATTTTCATTTAAACAGGAAATTAATAAAGAAATACAATGACTAAAATGACAACATTGTTATGTTGTAGATTAATAATTTACTCCATAACGATAGATATCCTACAAGGATAATCAATATAATAATAATAATAATAATGTTTATTAATCCAAAGAGCATGTAATAAGCTATAGGACAAGTCAAAAAAGACAGACGATAAAGAAATATAATTCAAAAGTACAATAATCACAAATATACACAAACAAATAAATATATTGTATATAATTAAAATGTAATAATACTGCTTAAACAAATTAAGGAAATGAAATAAGAAATTTTACACTAGTTATTATTTTATGTAGAAATCCTGGAGTTATGTAACAACATCAAGTAAATACTCCTTTATACGTTTCTTGAATAAGGATAATGTTTCAATAATTTTATACTCTGATATTAAAGAATTAAACCTCAAACCCAAACTATCTGGAGCATTCATAGTAAGTGATGTGTCTAAATGGAATACGGAATTGTTCTCTCGGACGAGTATTATGCATATGTATCTATTTAGTAGTGATAAAAGTTGCTTTATTTTTAAAAACAAAAATTAAAAATTCCCGCAAGTAAACGGTAAAATTTTGAATTGTTTGAATAAATGTACACAAGCTATACATCATATGATTCTCTTCTGGGCCAAAAAGTCATCATGTGCTACAGGTAAGAATACCGTAGCTTAAAACAAAGTGAACTTGGCCATAATAAAAAGTAATTAGTTCTAAAGTATCAAGAACCAATTTTAAAGTTTTAAACTGATAATACTTTGAGTTAAGAGATTTTAATGTCTTTTTTCACAGTGTGGTTTGAAGTTAAGTGTGCCATCAAAAAAGTACGCCACGAAACAGTATGTGATTCTCTTTCTTCAAGGTTACATCATTCATTTTAACAAGAGGGGAATAACACATTAATATTTTGTCTTGCATGGAATCTTATAAATCTTGTTTTAGACGTATTAAGATATAAATAGTTGGCATTAAACCATGTCGTTAAGTGGTCAATATTGTTGTTAATATTATTTTGCATAATTGCGTCACATTTGTCACCGAATAAAAGGATGGTATCATCTGCATAGAGATTCAGTTTCACATTACTTAT
The DNA here is from genome assembly GCA_029963845.1 of Rhamnusium bicolor. Classification (NCBI taxonomy): domain Eukaryota; kingdom Metazoa; phylum Arthropoda; class Insecta; order Coleoptera; family Cerambycidae; genus Rhamnusium; species Rhamnusium bicolor. Next base: position 32,646 of record JANEYF010004607.1, on the reverse strand, counting down.
ATTTGACGGTAAATCGTTTATACATATAAACAAAATTGGCCCAAGTATGGAACCTTGCGGAACACCAATTTTTACAGGCCATAAAGAGGACTTATATAGATGCAAAGTCCCTGCTTGAGAATAATCAATTTGTACTTGTTTTTTTCTATTATCAAGATAAGATGTAAATAAATCAAGAAGCAATCCTCTGACGCCATAATATATTCAAAAATTTTATCAAATGCAGATGGATGGGAAATGGGCCTGTTGTTCTCCAAAAGCTTTTTATTACCTTTTTTAAAAATTGGCGATACATTAATTAAATTTAGTGAATGTGATACCACCAGAAGAGACATAATGAATGAAAGAAGGAAAAGGTACAATTTCGGGAAAAAAATTAAGAAATTTTTATTGCATTTCTGGACGAATCTCGTCGAATTATAATGAAAAAAACATAACTTTATAGAAAAAAATCTGTCTGCATGTCTGTAGTATCACGATAGCAGCCACAGTTTTTGAGATAAAGCTTTCTAATTTGGTACACGTGCCAAAGACAATGATAAATTCGGTGATGAGCAAAATTGGCCAGCTGAAAGGAGGTCCACGGGACCCAAACTTTTTTGTGTTTGCCTTTAAATATATTTTTAATGAAAGATTATAAATCTACTATATCAAGCCAATAAAATATATTTAAGTACTTAAATAAAAAACTTTGACGTAGTTTTCACGAAACACCAAAACACTATATACTGCACTCAACGCGCGTTTCGCCAATCAAATTGTCATCATCTAGAGATGTTTAAAACTGTTTTAATCATCTACAGATGATGCCAACTTGGTTGGTGAAACGCGGTCGAGTGCAGTATATAGTGTTTTGGTGTTTCGTGGAAAAACTACGTCAGTGTTATCTTCACATCAAAGGTTCCAACCCACTCCAGGACTACTTAAATAAAACTGATGTAAATTGAAATTTTTACACATTTGACCTCATAAAATGACATTTGAAATGTCTAATTTAGTTACATTAATGCCAATGTCGATAAAAAAGAAAGTATTAAAATATGACATGAATTATTATAGACCGTATCGAACGACGTTGATAAATTAGTTATTTAAAAATTTTAATGAAACATTTCAAAATACGCTATTAAAATTTAATTGAGGTAAGTGAAGAATTTAATTGTTTTTTTTTAGATCAGGATGTAGTATAAGAAAGTTATGTGCTGGCCATATCAGATATTTTTTTATACATACATTAATATTACTTTCAACATATTTATGGCAGTTACTTTTAGATTCATATAGTATGCATTCCGTTTTGGCAGAATTTAATTTTAATTTATTAACACATAACTAGTTATACAAAATATCAAGTTCTCCATTTTCACTAGACCCTTAAGGTCGTACCCTGATACAGATCACAGAGTATCATTTGCAAATAAACTATATACGTGAATTTTCCAGAAATTTGCTGATATCATTTATATATAATACAAAAGAGAAGCTTGATATTTTGTTATTAAATTTCCAAGCCACTTCATTTTATATCATATTTCTGTAACTTCCACAATAACCTAAACCTATCTATCGTTTCAGAAGCGCACTGTATATCCACAAATACACTTAAAGTAACTTTTCCTTTATTAATGTCGCTCCTGCATTTTCCACAGGCAAAGTGTAAAGCTGACTCGCACGAATGTTTTTCCCCAAATCATTTGACACTATAAATTTTTTTATTTGGTTCAACTTACTTACGCAATTGCGATTTCAATAATATTGTCAACAATTGGAAGTAAATTTATAGGTCTATATTCAGACGGTTCAGACGGTACCTGAATTTTCGGAACTAGTATAGTTTATACGAGCACAATTGAAATCGTATAAAAACTAAAAGCCAGCAAAAACAGTCGGCATCTCTTTATTCTATATATTATTTTATATACCGCCTTTACATGCAGCAACTGCCGCTGCTACTCGCGCTGCCCGCTGTCCTGCCCTATAGCAGCCTTGGAAGCAAGTGACTGTTTACATACAGCTGGTACGCGTATGGATGACGTAGAAACTGCCGCAGCGACAGCGCTCTGGCATGAGCAGTGGCAGCGCGAGCGACGTGTTTACATACTCGCGCTGCCCACTTTCCTGCCCAATTCCCTGCTCACTTTAGCTGCATGTAAATCCGCATATTGTACAATAAAGAGATGCCGACTGTTTTTGCAGGCTTTCAGTTTTTATACGATTTCAATTGTACTCGTATAAACTATACTAACTTTAAGCTATTACCCTCTGACGGCAGATATCCCAACGACAGAGAGGTATTTATTACGTTAAATAAAGGATACCCTATAACATTAAATAATTCATCAATCCACTTAATATACAATTCGTCACCACTCTTAGATATATTTTCTTAGCCGATCACAATTTTCTTGAATTTATTTAAACTAAGCAGCTTAAAACAATGAAAAAGAAATATCATTACACTCATTTAATGGTGAATCAATTTTTTTCTTTTACCTCTTCTATATTGTTTGTTTTTATACGATCTGCATAAAAATTGTTAAAATTTGTTTGTTGACATTTAGCATCCAGTTCAAATTTAATCTTATCAATATTATTCTTTCTAGTACCAGAATTTCCAATTAACGTTCTGCAATTAATGTTCGGCATTAAACTGCCAATTCATGTTCCTATAGAAATATTCCTGTTTTTAAATTTCATGGAAAATTAAACCAAGGAAATGGTCTATTTGATATCATTAGCATGGCATTTTCATAAAATTTGGTCTTCCCGTTTGTCACATAAAGCTGCGAAATGGAAAGCAAATTTTGTCTTGTTTCCCAGTTAAGCTTTTGAAATACATATTTTAAATATTTCTGTCAAGAAAATTCAATAAATAACTGATCCCTGTTATTAAAAAAGTTATTACTTTTATAAACTAGGAATAATAATCAATATAAAGCTGCAGTATATTGGAAATATAATTAGTTTCCTGCCACTTTATTTATAAAAGTTATTATATTACTAATTTTTATAATAGTCGTATTTATATTTATTATAGTCCTTGATTAATAGCCATTGCTTCAAACTGCTGTGCACCAGTAATAAAAACAGTAATAACCAAAAGTAAATAATCGAAATACCAACATGTTTTTTTCGATGTTTCTCGAATATCAAATAATGGTTATATTTTCTGGCCCAGTGTTATTACACACGAGTGTGTTTTTAAAGTAATTATCATTTTTGTTGCGTGTTTTGTAACAATGATAATTGCTATTGAGTATAAATTTAGTTTTATTTTTAATCATATTGGGATATTTCTCATATAACAATTAATATTTTGTTCAATTTCAAAGAAATAAATATTGAAAAATACGCATGATGCATATTAATATGATTAAAGAGAGGATTTTATTTTGGCCGCAGACAAAAAGTCAGAGTTGATTTCTGGGTCAGTATCTAAAAGCTTTAGTTTTATATAAAGTGCGAGATATATGAGTGTAATGATCACTAGAGGCCGGATCCAAATATTACCTGACGTCAATATCAGGGGCAGATCCAGGATATTGGTGTAAACACATGCACAGAAATGATAAACATGCTACATGTACTGGATTAAAATAGGTGTATTTCAAGTGCTGTCCAGCTACTTTCATACAATAATAATAATTGGAGGCCGAGGACTCTTGAGCCTGGAGTGTACGAATGGCAGAATAGTACTGAGTATGGCTTGTAACATCCTCAGGAGCTCAGATCCCCTCTTGCGGTTCGTAAAACATCACGAAACTGTAGGAGTGAGAGCAGGATTGTTCAGCAAAAAGAGCCGCAGATGAACTCGGTCTCACATTTGACATCAGGCGAAGAGGCCAGCGAGGTGCTGATGTTGAGTCAGTCACTGAACTTCAGCCAAATCGTCTGAGAGCCCGAATTAGAGCTGCCGAACAGGAAAATCTGTTTCGGCAGCACGTCCATAAACCCCAGCATGGTGTCTTCAATAAGAACATAGAAACACTGGGTTTATCGACCAGGCTGACATTCGCCTTTCTATGGTGAACCGGGCTTAAGTCGGAGACCGAGGGATTCATTATGACCTGCCAAGATGGTGTTATCAACACCTTGGTCTACCATAGCCGCGTGTGGCGTGTAGAGGTTCCTGATATCAACTGCAGGACCTGCCATCAGGCGCCGGAATCGCTCATGCACTTACTATCTGCATGCCTCATATATGCGATTTCGGCCTACATCCACCATCATAACGTAGCGTTACGAGTGCTATACTACCGTCTAAGGCACTCGTACGGGGTAGACCAGACACCAGTGCTGTCTTAAGTTCCTGGAGATATTGAGTCCGCATTTACTGGAACTACTCGTTCCCAACGATCAGGCTAATCCAAACCAACAAGCCCGACCATCAACTCAAGGTGATGTATGTCATCGAGTTTACGGCACCTGTAGAGAAAAACATTACCTTGAAGGAGGAGGAGAAATGGACCAAATATCGTGATTTCCGGTACGAGCTCCAAGTGCTGTACCCAAGCTACTCGGTAAAGATGGTCGTCCTTATAATCGGAGTACTCGTAGGGATAAAGCGTACGCTGCTCTCGGAACTGAAGATCATACCGGTCTGCCAAAAATTAGCCGAGTGGCTGGCAGGCCAAATGCAGAAGGCGGTCATTCTGGGTTCTCTCCGTCTGCTTAGAGCACACGATTCTGGTATCTACAGTCACTAACTCTGCGGGATGTGGGGAGTGGCTGTAGTTGATGTGCCGGCGCGACTCCCGTGAGGCGTCGGAGGCCAGGGGGGACTGACCGGCATCGGGAAACCGAAAATGATAATAATAATAATAATAACCAGGCTGACCTTCGCCTTTCTAAGGTCGGCCGGGCTTAAGTCGGAGACCGAGGGATTCACTATGGCCTGCCAAGATGGTGTTATCAACACCTTGGTCTACCGTAGCCGCGTGTGGCGTGTAGAGGTTCCTGATTTCAACTGCAGGACCTGCCATCAGGCGCCGAAATCGCTCATGCACTTACTATCTGCATGACCCATATACGCGATTTCGGCCTACATCCACCGAAATAATGCGGCGTTACGAGTGCTATACTACCATCTAAGGCACTCGTACGGGGTAGACCAGACACCAGTAATTAACGGTAAATCACAAGCTCCATAATCAATTGATTGCATTCTTTACTTCAACATTTGTTGATTCTTCACTGCAATGTCCAATTTTCCCGAGAAGTTTGCTAGCCTGGTTATTTATCTATTTCAATCAATAAGGGTCGGTTCCTCATCAATCAAATAATTTGTTAAATTGTTAACCTCCACTTAACATTTCCATAAAAGGTGGTTGAATGAAGGACAACCCTTTTTATTAATTTACTGCTGTTCGATGCCATGTTCGATTGGTATCAAATAAGAAAATGGTGACATAAATGTCTTAAAAGTTTATATTACTTTATAGTAGGTTTTCAAGGTATACGTAACTTTGTAGTCATTTTGAACTAGTTGGTAGTAGTAAAAATCACTCAAAAGTATCTTTGTTCTTGGAAGTAACGTTGTTTCTACTCAAGGAGTCACTAATAAGTTACTCAACTTTAAAGTTACAGAAAACTTTCTGACAACGTTACATGAACATTAAATAGAATCCTTTCAGTAGGGTTGGTACAAAAAGAACCGAACCGTTCTTGAGAACGCGTTATCAGCTGACCGTTCAGTGAACCTGTTCTCGAAAATAAAATATATCTGTTACGATTCACACGCGACGGTACGGTAAGGAATAAACAAGCTCAGCTCTCAGTTCACTCAAGTCAAGCAGTTCTCTAGTCATTCCCGGTTTTCCGTGGATTCAGCGTTCTCAATTCTTGGAAATACGATATGTAGTACCTTGTAGGTTGTATTACGTGATGAGTAGGGTAGGTGTATGTCGTTCTCATCGAACTTCTCAAATTGCAAAAGATTTGCAACTAAAAATAATATGCCCGTATCTTTTTAAATGTATTTAGGTTAATTAAATTATAATTGTGGATTTTTAATTGCTTTTTATATTGAATTGTTATAAAATTTCAAAATATTGCGTAATTTTGGTTTATATTTATATTATCATGTGTATCATGTTTTTTTGTTAAAGATCTTAAAATAATCAAACAGAAACTAATAAATCAGATATTATTATTGAAAAAAATTAACACAACATAACATAACCAAATTAATAAAATTATAAGTACCCATTTAAAAAGTTAGGAATACTAAATAAATAAAATAAAATTCTGAAAAGTAATAATAAATATGAGACCGACAAAGAGAAGTGACTCGGTTGAGCACTGAACGACGGGAATGACGAAATGAGTAGGAGAGCTTAAGCGTTTGCGCTGCATGTAATCTGTTTGAACGCCCTGAACTGTAACAGGTATTCAGAACGGTTCCCAAAAATGAACTGAACCGTTCTCACCTGTTCCGTAAAATTACCAGTTCAGTACCACCTCTACCTTTCAGTTATGATTACTTGAAGTAACGCTATGCAGTCAGCGTTACTACTAATTCTCACTTTAAATTAAAGCATTCTTTATGCAGAGTAGTATCCGCAGCGATGCACATACTGCAGTAGTTACTTGAAAGTCTAATAACTGTTCAGTACATGAATTCAGTAGAATCTACGTAACTGTTACTATATGGGCCTACCACAAGGTGAATTTTACATTAATATCGCAAATTTAGTGACAGTTATGTAATGACTGCTGCATTAAAGTTTCGTTTCCGTCACTTTTGTGCTAGCTGAGATTGTCTGTATGACAGATATTATATGGTGTAATTTTGGCTTCCCACTTGATACGAAATGGTTAAATAAGGAGGACCTCACATCAAAAAGAAAAAAAGACAAAATTGATTCAAGAAAAATCCTACAGACAGCTCTATATTTTCTATATTACTATTTTCTTGTCAAAAATACACAGAATTATTGTGTCAATTCTCACATTAATTCAAATAAAATCTCTTTTGTTACAGATACATAAAGTTCACGAACCCAATTAAATTCTCACTTATTTTAGTCTAGTCAGAACGATTCACGTCGAATTGAATACAATCTAAAAGTTTCTTCTTATTCTTTCTTCTTGATATCTCGTACGCAGTCATATCAATTAATTGTTCCTACTATCCCTAAGATTTATTATCCGTGACACGATGCCGTACATTCACCTAAAATTCATTAATATTAGGAAGAGAATTCTTGGTAGATCTCTAAAATATAAAAATTACCGAGAATAACTAGAAAATAAACAGATCTGTTATCTGTCTACAGACCCTATACAGAATTATGAACTGTTAATTTAGATACTACAATATGCAATTTGATATTCCAAGTAATTGTCCCCTTAAGAGAAAATTAGTTATTTTTAGTAGGATTTGTATGTTTTGGCAAAGGAAATCGATGTGAATGAATTTTCCGTCATAATTGTGTCACTTGAATGTTGCATAATACGAGTTTTTCTAAATATTTCCGAACGAGTTGAGCGGTGTTTTTATCAGGCAGCCAACGGATACACCCAATATCCTAGAAACTGAGAATAACTCTTCTTTTAAAAAAAATATCGAATTCTCGACCGGGGTGCAAACCCGAGACTGATGTGTGCTTACCGCAAGACCACAAAATAAACACAAAAATTTTCCCTCCCCCTAGGTTCTCTCTCTCTCACTCTCTCTCTCTATTGAAAGAAAAAAGTCTGTAATACAAAAAAAAATAAGAAAGTTAACATTACTTCATTAAGTAACATCACTCTATGAAAAATTCGTTGTCTCGTAAACGGTTGCATATATGAAGAAAATTATTTAAATAAATATAGTTTAAAAAAACTAAAAAACACGCTTTTAAAGCACATCCAACTAAAAACTGATTATTAATATAAACTGAAAAAAAATAATGAACGAAAAATTCTAGTATTATTGTGAAAAAAGCGTGGGTTGCTCGATATACGAAAAATATGGCACAAAGCGCCCCACACAATAATACTAGTATTTTTCGTTCATTATTGTTTTCAGTTTATATTAATAATTATTTTTCACTTTTTAGTTTGATGTGCTTTAAAAGCGTGTTTTTTAGTTTTTTTTTAACTATATTTATTTTTCACTTTTTAGTTTGATGTGCTATGAAAGCGTGTTTTGTAGTTTTTTTAAACTATATTTATATTCCTTATTGATGCTGATATTATAACATATTACGATCCAACAGATATTTCTGAAAAAAAAATTATTTTTTTTATTTCAGCCATGGGATTTGAACTCACGCCCGAGGAGTCCGTCGTTTCGCGTCGACTAAGACTTGCCCGCTCGGCCAACGACCGAACTGAGAATTACGGAATATACTTACAATATTAAGCCTCTTGCTCTCACGCAGAGGATACGTGAGGAAAGGACTGGCGATCCTGATCAGGATAATGATATAAACTCAAATTATTGTATTGTTACCGGTTCTTCGTAAGTGTACAAAGTTTCAATTAAATCTGTCCGTTTAAAGTAGGTCAAAATCGAGTCCAAAGAGTCGGTTACAAACAAACAAACAAACAAACATACAGGTGAAGCTAATAAAAGCGTGTTAAAAACGGCTCTTCGCTTTTGGTTCTAATTGCCCACCCTCTTTCGAATAACAGTTTGTCAAATCCGTACAGCGAAACATATTTTCTTCATTAAGTTACCTCATACTTGTTATAATAATTTTATAATAAGACAGCGTTTTTGTGAATTTCGGTTAGATATTTACTAAATATTTTTTTTAACGTTTCAGTTTATCAAGCCATCATCTGAAAACTACAATTAATACAATATTTTAATTAAATATGATTTGAAGGAAACAACTACTCAGCGGGCAAATACCCCGACCTGCATTGAATTACACCTTCAAATCATGATAGATCGATAGCCAATATCGCATTCAGACCAAATGAGAAGTTTCATACCTCTCACCACTATTCAATATTTTAAAACACAGTAATGGCTATTTTACATTATGTACTTACACTATTAATTATAAGCTGTTTATTTTAAATTTAATTTAATAGTGTAAGTGCATAATGTAAAATATATGGTTATTTTCAAAATATTGTATTAATTGTAGTTCTTTGATAATGGTTTAATAAACCGAAACGTTTGAGAAAAAATTTTGTGTATATCTGACCAAAATTGTCAAAAAAGCTGTCAAATATCATTTGATATTAACAGTCAAGAGAAGGGAAAAATATATTACATAACAATTTAAAAAATTCTCGTACTTCTAGAACAGCCGAAGATATCCAAAAAATAAACGAAGAAATCTCCTCATGCTCGAAAGTCTTACTGGAGACCTCTTCTGAATTAAAAAAAGTTAAAGTCCGACTAACAAGCTACAAGAAAGTTGGTTTTCATCTCATTTATTAATAATGTTAAAAAAGTTAGAGTATCCTAGCTTTAAATTTTATAACAAAAATTCTTAACGAACGGTTTAAAGTATCGAAAAAATAATTGACATCATTTTCCATCTTTCATGGTTTCTCACTTGGATCACTTCTACAGTGAACAAGAAAGATTCTATACCCACTTATAATAAATAAACTCTTCTAGAAGTATTCCGATGCCTTTATTCCCCGAGTATAGCTGAATAAAATACTGCAAAAATGAAATTACAGAACAAGTATTACCATAAAGTATCGCATACAACCTCAATGCCAAGAATTACCAGAAAGAATATATTATGTAAATTCAGAGCATCCATGAAGGATCAAGGATAGGCTTCACAGATTGTATTATATGAAAATTTGTTAGATTTAAGAGTTGTACAATATTTTTTCAAGATATTGAATAAGCATCTGAAAAATTAAAAATCTATTAAATATTGATTTTTAGCATATATTAACTTATACAGACAGTTCACGCATAATTTTAAATTTCGCGAAACCTTTAAAGATTACTTAAAATAATATCTTTATTATGTCTAGTAAATGCAATTTTTTACACTTGTCTGTCTAATTTGTCATATTTACAACTAAACAATAATTACTGTGATTTAATTATTTTTCTGAAAATTATTTTTTTTCAACCTCTATTGAAACTAGGAAACACCCTATTGGAGTTAATAATTTATCAGTCAACTTCTTACATAGTGACATCAGGATTATTACCAGTTGCAACCGAGGTCCTTTACTTTTACTATCTTATACCTAATATAAGGAAGTATGGTAATCGTGATTTTTTTCGACTTTGAGATTTTGATTGATATATACGTTTTGAATCCTTCTCAATCCATTCTGACTATTTTCCGTATGATGTCTATCGGTCTAATGTGTGTGTGTATGTGTGTGGCCCGATAATTCAAGAAATACTAATGGGAGTCTTCCCAAATTTGGCAATTAAGATTTTCAACATTTTAGGTGACACATTAAATTTGGTAAATGTTGTACCGCCAGAGGAGACATAATGAATGAATGAAGAAAACAGGTAAAATTTCGGGGGAAAAAAATAAAACTTTTTATTGCATTTCTTAGATGAATTTCGACGAATTATAATGAAAAACATAACTTTATGGAAAAAATCTGTCTGCATGTCTGTAGTATGGCGATAGCAGCCACAGTTTTTAAGATAAGCTTTCAAATTTGGTACACATATTCTAAAGGCCAAAGACAATGATAAATTCGGTGATATGAGCAAAATTGGCCAGCTGAAAGGAGATCCACAGGACCCAAACCTTTTTATATTTGTCTTTACAAAAAAATATATTCTTGATGAAAGATTATAAATCGTGTTGACTATATCAAGCCAATAAAATATATTTTCCAAGTACTTTAATAAAACTGATGTGAATTGAAATTGTTTACACATTTAACCTCATAAAAAGGATAAATTTAGCAGTTTGACATTTGAATTGTTTAATTTAGTTACAAAAATGTCAATGTCAAGAAGAAGACATTATTAAATTATATGACATGAATTATTATTGACAGTATCGAACGACGCTGATAATTAATTATTTAAAAATTTTAATGAAACATTTCAATCAAGGTACGCTATTAAAATTTCATTGAGGTAAGTGAAGAATTAAATAGAATGATTTTTTTTAGATGAGGATGATATACTGGTTTAAGAAGGTTATATGCTGGCCACATCAGATATTTTTTTGTTGTTTATTAATGATTTTTGATGCAGTACGTAATAGTGGCACTATTTGCTAATGAGTGGTGACTTAGGAATATTCATAGAAATAACAAAATTTTATAGATTGTATTTAGCTTCAGGACATATAAATAGAAATTATATTTGGTAAATAAATAACAAATTTTCATTAAATATAAAGAAATATAAACAAATAGTTTTTACTCTTCGTAGATATTGTGTATTTACGAATATTTAGGATACTTATATACAGTATAAATACTCATTTGAAAACTGTAGAAAAATAAACGAAATAGGAGGTATATTATTAATTAATTAATTTATTTATTTACTCAGTACATAACAGGTTACAAACCCAAATAGTAAAAATTGTCGTAAATTATTATATTAACTTTAAAAATTATATTAAAACTAAATATGCTAAAAATTTTACAGTATTTTATTTGAAGGAATTTTGTATAAAAATAAATAGGGAAATACAAATCTAGAACTGCAAATCGTATTTACAAAACTGTTCAAAAGTAATGTCAAATGTGTCAATATCATTAGATATATCATTTATACTTTCGCGTAAACGATGCTTTATTGAATTTTGCCCATATGTTGTGTTATAATGTTCGATATACATAAGCTCTTGATTCCTTGTGGTGTAAGATGGTACCCGTAGAGGGAAATATTTCCTTAATTCCGGTACTTTATACATGTTGTTTATGATCTTGAAATAAAAAGTTATCTTGCTTATAAATCTTCCTTTTTCTAGTGAGTCTAAGCCAACTGTATGTATTGTATCATCGTAATTAAACTCATTATAGTTAATATTTAATTTATATAAAATAAACTTGACAAATTTATTTTGTAAATTCTCAATCCTATTTATATTATTCCTGTATTTTGGATTCCAGATTACTGAACAGTGTTCCAAACTACTAATTACTAATGATCTATAAAATATTAAAATTACATTTATATCTTTAAAATCGGCACAGTGCCTACGGATAAATCCTCACATCTTATATGCCTTTTTTTATTTTTTGTCAATATGCAGGTTAAAACTAAAATCGCTAGTAAATGTCACTCCTAAATCATCTATGGAATTTACACGAGCAAGATCCATTCCATATATGCCATAATTAAATAATATTGCAGATTTCTTCTTGGAAAAAGTTAACGTTTTACATTTATTTATATTTAATTCCATTTTATTACTTGTACACCAGGTTAATATTGTATTTAAATCTTTTTGCAATATTTAACAGTCGGAATAACTTTTTACTTTAATAATTTACTTTAATAACCATTTTTAAATCATCTGCGAATAATAATGTTTTGCATTCTAATTCTAATAATATATCATTAATAAATATTAATAATAAGAGCGGACCTAAGTGAGAACCTTGAGGGGCGCCAGACGATGGGCAAATTGGTATGTAATTTTCTATTTTGACTATAAGAGTCCTATCGCTTAAGTTACTCCCAACCCACTGAAGAACTATGACCTATGTCTGCATTTTTGTAACAAGATGGTATGGTCCACCCGATCGAATGCTTTTTTAAAATCAGTCTAAATAGAATATAGTTGCATTCCCTGTTCAATGGCTTCAGTAATGTGATTACTATAAATAACCAAATTTGAGCAAGTTGACTTTCCTGTTAGATAACCATGCTGTTCAGGAACTATTATTTTGTCAATTTCAGGGGATAATTTACTTGTTACTAGCGATTTGAATATTTTAGCAATAGATCACAACTTAAAGAGAGGCGTGAGGTAGGCACGCTTCCATAAATGAGGGAATTTTCCTTCAATTAATGAAGTATTGAAAAGCATGCTAGATGGTAGAGCCAGTGATGGACTACACATTTTTACAAAACGAGGGGATATATTGTCTGGTCCTGCACTCTTGTTACAGCCAGAAGATGCAAGCTCGTCAATAACTTCATCAGTGCTAAAATGTAATTTACAAATATTAAGGTTTGAATAAGAACTACTTTCGGTGCTCTGGAAATGGGCATTATTAGTTGTGTAGACTGATTCGAACAATTGAGCAAATATTTGGGTCGTTTCTGATCCACTAGTAGAGTTTCCATTATAATGAACTACTAGGTATTACTCGAGTGGTTCTCTTTGATTTAACATAAGACCAAAAAATGTTATATTGTTATTATTTAAACCTATCTGAATACTGTTCAAGAAAGAATCATAATCATGCTTAATCATCAGCTTTGTTTCAGATCTGAGGTTACTATATTTATTACGTAAGGGAATCCTATTTCTATATCTTTTTAATTTATTATAAATTTTGTTTTTTTTCTACAACTAAAATAATTACAAGCAATTGGCACTTCCGGTTATACCGCCAAGTCGATACCAACTTGCTTATTGTAAATGGAATACCCTGTATATTTTAGGGTTTTTGAAAAGAGCATATAATTCTGAGTCAAAAACATACCTTATGCCTAAAACCAGCCGTTTCAGAGATATTTGACATTTTAAAAAAAATTTGACAGGTGTAATGGTTTACAATAACCTTTAAAACTTTCTTCGCGGAAAAGATACTCATTTGCTTTTTGGCACGCAAAAAGACCATAAGGTGAACTACGCTCTACAGTTTAAAGAAATTCAATAATAGTATACCAAATATTCCATTTTTGACGTTACATTTTGTAAACTTCAAATCGCGAAAACTTGCTTAAGTCAAATGGAACACCCTGAATTTTTTTACATCAAGTTATGTATAATTAAGTTCCTTTTTTTTCTAATATGATACATAAAGTAATATCAAGAACTTGTATATTTGCTACTAGATATCCACAAAAACGGAAAATAGCACTAAACACTGTAGCATGCCTATTAATTGGATTGAAGACATATTTTATAAACTAAAATAGCTAAGATAAAATCGACTAAAAATATAATTCCATTTTAATTTAATAGTTGTTCAAAATTTCGCCCTCGAACCTCCACACATTTTTCGCACCTTCGGTTTAGTTCTTCATATGTAACTGTTCTAATTGAATCTTGTGATAAGTTTTGAAATGCTTTTCTTACTCTCTGCATACAATCTTCAATAGTTGTTAATGGGCTCTCTTAAACTTTATTTTTAATAGTTCCTCAAATAAAATAATCTAAAATTGATAAATCGGGCGACCGAGGAGGCCATAGGAAAGATCCATTATTGGCGATCCATTGATCGTAAAAAGTTATCTTGTAAAAAATTATTTATCAAATACGCGTTATGTGGGGAGCACCTTCGTGCTTATAAAAAATGTTTCTATGTTCGGCGAGAGGTAAATTTTCTAAATAGTTATTATTCAAATTTTGTAAAATATTTAGATATCTTTCACCTAAAAAAAGAACAAAAACAAAAATTTAACTATACATATTAGCAGAAGATGAAATCTTCTATCGTTTCCAATAGCACAGTAAACATTAAACTGTCAACTATCTTGAAAACTTCGCTCCCTGAACACATCAGGATTCGAGTCACTCCGATAATGCGAATTGTGTCGATTAAAAAAGTCCATTTTTGGTCAATTTAGATTCATCTGACCATATAATATTTCCCAAATAAGAATCGTCGCCTACAGACCTTATTAGAATAAATTCACAAACATTTTCTCTTCTTAGGAAATCTGTTTCTTTTAATCATTGAACCAATTGGAACGAAAACGGGTGAAATTTATGTTTAATTAAGATTCTGTAAACTGAATCCTTGCATAGTCCCGATTCCAGAGCAGTTTGTCTTAATGACATCATTGGAAATACATGAAAATATCCCAGAATTGCTATTTCTACGTTTTCGTCATCAACAATAGGCTTCCGCTTTTGAATTCTTGCCTTGACAGAGCCATAGTTTTTAAAATTATCCAGTATGCGTTTTACAGTGTTTGGTGATGGTTTCCGTTTTTGTGGATATCGAGTAGCAAATGTACTACACGTTCTTGATATTAATTTATCACATTCTCCATAAATAGTAAACAAATTCAAAAAGTCTTCATGGGTGCAATATAAACGCGGTGACATTTTTTGACATAAGAGAATGACTGACATTACTGATTGTTTCTAATCATTGCCAATTTGATAAAATTTTTACTAAAAATTCTTTAATTTCTAAGAACATCGCAAATATTTCAAATAGTTGTAACTTAAACCCCCACAATGCTTACATCAGAAAAAAAAAGGAATTTAATTATACATAATTTGAAGTACAAAAAATATAACGTGTTCTATTTGACTTAAGCAAGTTTTCGAGGTGTGAAGATTACAAAATGTAACTTCAAAAATGGAACACTTGATATACTATTATTGAATTTTTTTTAATCTGTACACCGTAGCTCACCTTATGGTCTTTCTGCATGCCAAAAAAGCAAATGAGTATCTTTTACGCGAAGAAAGTTATAAAGGTTATTGTAAACCATTACACCTGTCAAATTTCTTTTAAAATGTCAAATATCTCTGAAAGGGCGGGGTTTAGGCATAAGGTATTCTGCATGTTTTTGACTCAGAATTTTATGCTCTTTTCGAATACCCTAAAATAAGCAAGTTGGTATCGACTTCCGGAATAACCGGAAGTGCCAGATGCTTGTAATTATTTTATTTGTATTGACCGCACTGCCGTTAGTAGTTTTCTAAATTTTCAAAGTTTTCTCTATATCGATCGATGCATTTCCTGGTGAGACACTCTGTATATATATATATATATATATATATATATATATATATATATATATATATATATGTATATCTATTGCAATAGTAATTATATACTATTAATAAAATAAAACAAATTGTTTAGTTCAACACTGATTTTGTTTATATGTTTATATATAAAACTAAATGCGAAACTGACCCGTTTTCATATGCACACGTACAATATAGAGAAAGCTAAAAGAGAGTTTTCTAAAACAATTAATTGTTGTGTTAAACCTATCGCTTTAATAAGACTACATTCAGAGTTAGTCTCTAATGTAACATACAATTATGAATTCTGAGTATTTCTATTAAATTCTTTTACCAAAAATCCTTCTCTTTCCGTTTTTCTTTATATTCAAAGTTAACACTTTGAAGTGTCGCGTGTAAACAGATTTGATTTTTGCGTATTCAAGCAAATTCGCGCCTGTTAAAAAGCGTTTTTATTCTGTATGGATATAAAATTATTCTTATATTTCTTTCAGCGGCGATGGAGAGAGAAGCTCTATAACGGAGGGGTTGAGAACAGCCCTCGCCCGACTGCGACAGAGATCAACTCCCCCCCGGAAGTCAGACATCCCCTTTACACCAGCCCCAACCTAATGTAAGTATTTTCCACTTTTAAAATACCCTCAATCTGTCAAGGTACTTGAGAAAATCGCGTACGTATACTCCATTAAATAACCATAAAGTGGTTTAGAGTGGCAAACGTTATTTTTTACGACATAAAAAGAACATCTCATCGAAATATTTGATTTAATAAAGTAACAAATTAAATATTTAGTTACACAAGCGTATGAAAAATTTCTCTCTCTCTCTCTCTCTCTCACACAATTTTTATTTCTTATTGATGTAGGGCACGGACAAATTTGTAGTACACACTCACAATGGTTATATTATGATTTATGATTGAGCATCATGGAGAATAGTAATTTATTACTTTCAAAATATTTAAAAAATATTAATACGTTGATTAAAAATAATAATCTGAATTATATTTGGCGGGTAATTGGCTGTTCCGGTCCAATTTTCTAAAATTACTGGGCCAGCTTTAGTTGTATCCTCATCTAGTAAACTCCACTGCCATAGGCGACCGCAGGGGGTCAAATCGGTCATTTGACCCCCCTGGAAATTTCAAATATTTATTTTTATTTATGTATACCTAAAATATTCAAATTTAGTTAGCAGCATAATGTTTTTAAATTTAACATTCCCGCCTTAAATAGTTCTATAAATATAAGAGCGCAATATTCCAAGATTCAAACATGGTTTTCTGTAGCAGGGTATTGAAATATTTATTGAGTTATAATGTAGATATTTGGGAGTTATGTATGGAACAACACATCTGGTAAATGACAGCCACGGCTTCGCTGGCACATGCGTACTCTTTTGGCGAAATTTTGAATAACGGTGTTGCATACATGTGGCAGTATTTCGTTGAAATAATGTCTAATTTCGTCTTTCAATGCTTCGGTGGTCGTGGACTTGTTGGCATACACCTGTGACTTCAGAGAACCCCAGGGCCAAAAGTCCAAAGGTGTTAAATCGCAAGAGCGTCGCGGCCAATTCTGGTCACCAAACCGAGAGATGACACGACCAGGAAAAGACTCGTGCAAGACCGTCAAAATTTCACAGGTGGTATGGCAAGTGGCACCGTCCTGCTGAAACCACATGTCGTCGGGAGCAATATCTTCCAGTTGAGGTACAAAAAAACTGGGTTATCATAGCACGATAACATTCGCCATTCACTGTTACTGCATTACTTGCCTCATCTTCGAAGAAAAATGACCCAATGATTCCTCCAGACCACAATGCATACCAAAGAGTGAGACGTTTTGGATGCATTGCTTTCTCATGAATCATTCGTGAATTTTCCGAGTCCCAAATGAGGCAGTTTTGTCTATTAACGAAGTCATCGAGGTGAAAATGAGCTTCATCACTGAAAATGATTTTGTCCGCAAAATCTCCATTCACTTCTTGTTATTCAAGGATCGAATTTGTGAATTCTCTTCTCTGTGCATGATCTGCTGGCAGAAGTTGTTGAGTGAATTGGACTTTGTAGGCATGGAGAAGCAAATCTTTAGTGATAATACGCTGAAGAGTGGCTATTGTAACGTCCAATTCTTATGCTCGATGACGAATCGACGTCTCTGGACTCTCGGCCACGCTCTCGCGAACTGCCGTGATGTTTTGTTCTGAACGACCTCTACGAGCTCCTGTCGTGTGTTTCACATCACTAACCAAACCAGTATTTTCAAATTTTTCGATTATTCCTTTCACAGTGGATGAATGAGGAACATTATTTCAACCAAAAATTGGACGCACTTTTCGAATCGTGGCAATCAAACTTTCACCATTTTGATGAAAATATTTAACAATCAGGACGCGTTGTTCTATCGTATAATGCTCCATGTTTACTAACTCCCATCTATCTCCTATCGACTTGGCATGACATAATCTTGTGACATCATGACAGCCAAACTGGCGCGCAATTCAAATCTTACGCTCTTATTGAAACACAGAATTATCAAGGAAAATTCAAGAAGATTACGGCCATTATTTAAGGAAAATTTTTTGTCAAGAACAATAAAGCTATTCGGTTTTAATTTTTGGAATTAAGGTATTTTCAAACCATTCCTCAATTATTTCTCCCTCCATGTTCTTGTGGTAATCTACGTTACAGTTTTCCTTGTTTTTTTCCGCACAGATACAATGCATAATCAACTGATCCACATTGTAATATTATCAACCGAGTTCTTTTTATTAGGGGGCAATAAGATTGGTTGATATTTCCTAGATCCATCAGTCCATCCTTTTTTACGGTGTCATGAGTATCATACCAAGTTTCATCTAGATAATAAATTGGTCTAATTTCTCTTCTGATTTCATTTATCTCTTCTAGATATGAATCTAGCCAATCCACTGTTCGTCTGTTTTCCATAATCGACATGCGTTTATTAATAGTTTGATATTTAAACTCCAATTTTTCTCAGCCAAGTCCCTAAAGTTCTTTGGGTATATTTTAGATAATAATCTATTTAATTTAGTTTTCTGACTACCACGTTAATAGTTGGGATTTATTTTTTCTGATAAGCGTTGTAAACTAAAGTTCTTAAAAGTTTTGTTAACGATGGGTCCAGAATTTTTGAATGACCGGCGTCGGATCGTTGTTTTCTTGGGAGGGCACCTTCTTTCACAAGTTCGAGTATTGTAGAATGGGGAACATTAGTCTGAGATGTTGTTTCACTTAGTACATCTAAATCATTACAGATTAGGGTCATTAGTTCGTCGCTTCAAAGGGTTATTGTGAACATTAAAGCAATTTTGTTTCGCTTGCTCGTTTAAATGTAACCGATTTTTTCTTACTGAAAACACTGATGACCTTTGTTTTTCTTTATCACTGTAATCACTATCACTTTCATTTTTACAAACACAATAAGATGTAGACGTAGGAGCCTCCCACGTTCGAAACACTTTTACATTAAATACGATAACTTCCTTAAATTATTTTCAAAAAAGACACTAGCAAAAAAACAGATATAAAACAATTATTACTTATAATATTACACTGTCTCCTACAACGCACTGCTAAACAAATCGGTAACAAAACTAAGTGTGAACCTGAAGTATCACAGAATGTACATGGAACTTCGCCTCGGTCGCGTGCCAACAAAAACATTAATCATCTTTCTTGCTTTAATGTAAGCGGTGTAAAATACGAAAGATGGCATGTACTAGACATTTCCCGCCCTCATGTAGCGTCTACCCCGTACGTCCCGTCACTATAGCGATTTCTGTTACTATAACAACTTATTTTGTTAAATAGTCAGGCATGTCAATATCACCCTGTTTGTACAGTTTATTATTCATTTTAAATATAGTTGTTAACAGAAAAATTATAATAATTTTATACACCTTTTTCTGGCATATACCGAGTGTTAACGAGTCATAGTACTAGTAAGTCTCCACTGTTTTTATAGTAATGATTAATGAGTTAAAATTTCTTATAAAAGCACATTCTTTATGCCATAATATGTCGATTTAACTTTTTCCGGTAATGACATGTTTCTAAAATAACACTATACACTTCATTGTAAATCTTATTGTGGGTAATAAATTACACTCCAGCAGTACTTTAAAGTAAATACACATTTTTAAATTCTTTGTTGAAATATAATAATAATTACACTCATATGTTTAGTCGATAATTTGATAAAAAATTACACAAGACTCTGATCTCATTCGATTACATTTTATTGTCTTCCTCGGAGTAGTAGAACTTGTAGAAATGCCGATGTATGAAGAGAATATGGTTTTTCTATTATTTTTTAACCAACCACCCAGTAGATATTAATAGAAAGAAAATTAGACAACCCCCTGAACTCAAAACGAAAACTGCACGGGCGAGGGTAACACTTATGAAAAAAACACGGACACACAAGCATGCCAATTCCCACTGCCATTGCCAGTGCCGGTGGTGGGATTCGAACTCGCAGCAACGATAGATTATCTAGTCACACTTGCCATCGCGTGGTCTAACCAACTACGTCACTAAGCCGAGTAATATTACGAATCAATGTGTGTATGCAACTTTAATCAGTTACGGAAATTTCGCTAAAAAATATGTTTATAAAGGGAGAAACGAAATGCCTCTAAATTAAAATCTGCTTGGATATATCGTTTAGTAAATATAAATTTTATTCTAATTTTAAAGGAAATTAGCACTGATTCAAAGGAAATAAAACCATTTAGAAAATACTGTAGCTCTGTGTATGTATTTATTTTAAAGGATGAAAAGACATTTCATTACCAGCATTCAAATGCAAAATTATTTATTTAACGTTTCCTGCTGTAAACTTACTTTCTGTGATCTATGAAGAATTCAGAAGGTTAATGAATTAAGGAATTTTATGAAAGCAATTTTTGTAATATAACGAAATAAAAGTGTTACACAGTTAAATTAACCTTATTAAAACAATAATGTAATAACTAAAGCTCTTCAGCTTTACATGTGTACATCAATAAAAATAGGCACTCTCTTAATTTTTCTTATTCCGTCTTTGGTCTTACTGGATACCACACGAATAATTTTTGTGGGATTAAATTTTAAAAAATATGGTTACCCAGTATATAGGGTGTTTCACGAGGAAAAATATATATCTGGAGGTGCTAGAGTGGATCATTTTAAGCAAAGAAGTTGTCTAATAAACATGTGTCCTCTTCTGAATAATTATTTGAAGAACAAACTGGAATTTTGTTACTGAATAAATAACAACCATCGATTACTTAAATTAATACTATTCAATGGTGAAGCTACCTTCATCCGTGACGGTGTCAACAATACCTATAATAATCATCGGTGATCTGACAAAAACTCTCACGCCACGGTACAAAAAAAATTTTGCACAATCACTTCTCTGTAAATGTATGGTGTGGTATCGTCAATAATCGGCTTTTTAATCGAGTTATTCTTAACATTCATTTTACAAGACAAAGTTACTTAGAGTTTCTTCAAAATACAGAGAGTTATTTGAAGTTCCTGCTGCTACATGGAATAATACTTACTATATTATCAACGGAGCCCCTTCACATTCTACTCGGTTAGTAAGCTAACACCTAAGAGCCGGTATATCCACTTCCTGGTAAAGTTACTGAATAGATAAATTTGAGAATAAAATTATTAAATCAGTAAAACAATAGTTACTATATATCTATTTTTGCAGAACAGTTATTCCATATAAGAATATACTTCGCTGTGATTAGTATTTTGCAAAAGTAGATACGTAATAATTGATATAAATCTGTCTGGTAACTAACAACCAACCACTCTAGTAGACAATGGATATATCGAGCAAGGGGGGTCGAGTGATACATCTTTTGGAAGGTCTTTCAATTCCTTTCATAACTGGGTATTTTATCGATTCGTTCTTAAGGAAAATAATTTTATTTTTGCTAATTACACATAATCGACACCATTTAAAAAGTCTAAAAAACACGTCACTGGGTATTGGAATTTATAAAAAAACTAAATTTTTTAGTGCTCTCAAATCAGCACAAGTTTTTTCGACAAAAAACACTTTCCTTGTCCGTTTAGTTTTAGAATAATAAAAGACTCATAAGTATTTGATAGTCCTTGAACATTAATTTGTTCACAATCAATTTTAAATCCAGATACATTTTACCAGAGAGAGTTCTCAAAATGCTTTATACCCTTCAGGAGAGAATAGAAATTGTCACCATTTGTTTTAAAAACGATAATTGCGCTAGAGCCACGGATAATCACCCAGATAGAAGGGTTGGTTCTCAGTATGTTCTACAATTATTGACAAAATTTATGGAAACAGGTTCTGTAGGAAACAAAAAGCATGAACCTCAGCGACCTATTAGGGAATGAAGCAGACGAAGTGGCAGTTCTGGGTCATTTGCAGATGGATAATACTCAATCGATCAGAAAAGTAGCTGAGGCTTCCGGTGTATCACGAAGCAGTGTTCATCGAATTGTAAAGGCCCACAAATTTCATCCATATAAATTTAAATTGGTACACGAATTAAACGAAGATGATCTTGATCGTCGGCTTGAATTCTGTGAGATTTTTAGTGAACAATTAAACGGTAATGCCAATCTACTGTACAATACGTGTTTTTCTGATGAATCGACATTTCAGTTAAATGGAGAGGTAAACAGGCACAATTGTAGGTATTGGAGTGAAGCCAATCCACATTTGTTTATGGAAACTCATACCCAAAGGCCTCAGAAGTTAAATGTTTGGGCTTGGCATCTTAGGGGATCACATTGTCGGGCCGTTTTTTATTCCTGACAATTTAAATGGCGAAAGGTACTTCGATCTGTTAGAAAATAACATCGATCCAATGATTACCCAAATCCTCGAAAAGGAAGATAATCTTTTAGAGAGTGAACTATTTTGTCAACAGGATGGGGCACCCACACATTTTGATATAGCAGTCCGTCAATTTTTGAATAATCGGTTTCCTGAGTGATGGATTGGAAGAATAGGTCCTGTGGAGTGACCCGCTAGGTCACCCGATTTAACTTCCTTGGATTTCTTTTTTGTGGGGACATTTAAAATCGAAGATATTTGCAACAAAGTCCGCATCTCTGGAAGAGTTACGTGAAAGAATTATTCAAGAATGCCGTTTATTGACTCAGATGTGTTCATAAGTGTTCGTACAGAATTTCAAGACAGATTATACTACTGTATGGAAGTCGGTGGGGGCCATTTTAACAATACATACGATAATTTAACCTGCTTCTTTTATTTCTATTTCCCGAACTTAAAATAATGAAACAATCATTTCTCAGGAACGAATCGATAAAAGTTTAAAAAAATACACAGTTATGTAGAGGATTGAAAGACCTTTCAAAAGATGTATCACTCGACCTCCTTTGCCATTTGAATTTTTTTGTTGGGGTGGCCATGTAAGGTAGAGGGATGATGATAGGTATACAAGTATTACAATAAAATATGTCCCCCTTCGAAACAAGGTGTTTCACCTATTTTTAAAAAAATGTTATCTCCAAAGTTATTCAGGGTGCCTACTGTATATTTATATTAAAGAAAAAGGGGCCTAATATTGACCCCTGATGGACCCCAGACGTAGCGGTATATGTGACAGACTTGTAACCATTGTAAGATACATACTGTACTCTATTAGTAAGATATGAAGTGAAATACCTTTATTAAGTTCATGAAGAAACAGTGATTGTTTATGAAGTAACTTATTATGGTTAAGTCTGTCGAATGCTTTAGAAAAATCAATGTAAATAAAATCCGTCTACTTATGCATGTCAATCGATTCTGCTATGTACTGCGTAATACACATAAGATTAGTGACAGTAGAGCGACCTCTCATAATATCATGCTGTTGGGGTGATAAGCCATTTTTTATATGTTTGGATTATTTATAGAAGATTCATTATACACCATTGCTTTGAATATATTCCTGATTCCTATCTACTATTAATATAAGACCAAAATTTATTTGGGTTAGACTCTATAGAGTTTTCTACATTGGTGGTGTAATTCTTAAACGAGATGTCTATATCAATTTTTATTTTGGTCCTTAATCTCTTGAAATTTATTAAAAATAAAATTAGTCATCAGTCATTTTGTAAATGCGCCAACCATTTTCTTTTAGCTTAATGTTTTTTCCTTATCTACGTTAAACTAAGGAGGAAAAGTCCTTTTACTGGTGGTGCTAATAATAGGAACATACTTTTCAAATACCTGATTTGGCTATAGAAAGAAGCACATGCTTCTTCAACGTCATCGTAATTGTGTGAAAAGTCCCAATTAATATTAAGGACATGTTCGCATAACAAAGGAAAATTAGCTTTACGAAAATTGAAAGTATTATTGAAGTTAGAGACATAAAACTTTTCAATCTCTTTTTTGAGTTGAAAAATACTGTAGTGCGGATACTGAGCATCCTCCTTTAATAAAATATCTTCACATCTATCGACTAAATATTGATAATTAGCCAGGACAAGATAAAGTATTTTATTATTATTATTAGTTCTAAAGTTAAACTGAGATAAGTTAAGGAAGTTCAAAAAATTATTTAGTGCTGAAACGGGAGGATTTACTTGATTATGTAAATAGCTAAAATAGTAGTTAGGAATATTGAAATCTCCCAGTATTAAAATATTATCGTTATGAATTATACCTTAAAAACTTTGTCGGTTTGCGAAATAATTACACATTTTTTTTTATAATACGCGGACATATATTATTAGCGTTCAGTATTATTATTAATAAAATAATTATTATAAAAATTAAACAATTGAACAGAATAAACCAGAGAGAACTAGAGACACGTATTTTTTGACAACGACAACTAATACAAAATCGATGACATTACATTTTAATAATTTTATTGTTTGTCACTGAAAAAGCATTTATATAAAAGTGTTAGGCAAAATGTTGTATTAGACACGTGAATTATTACATGTCACTTAAGAAAATTAGCCCACCTGTCCTTCGGGCTCGAGGTATAACATTTTCCTGCGCGACTTATATGTGACATAACTCACTAGCCTAATAAATAACTATTCCACGTACCAGATTAAAAATGTGAAAGATTTTATTATACGTACGTAAAAATATGTTATTCCTCTTTTACATATTTATAAATTGTATTAGTTTAATTAGGTTGAAGTGTGCACTATAATGGTGGTCGATGTCTTTCCTAGCGTTAAAGATATTAATTTTTTTTATGTTTATCATTTTCTGAAAAATTCATTTTGACAAATTGTTTTTGCATTTTGGTATATTCCAATTAAATTTATGATTTGCTGAATTACTAATGAATTGTTTGATATTTTTTTTATGTTCTTCTAATTGAATTTTTATATATCTTCCTGCTTCCCCGACATAACAGTTTTTACAGTATTTGCAAGGTATTTTGTAAATAATATTAATAACGAACGGTATTTTTGTAATTAATCTACTATATGAAGCTTTTATTGTAGGTAGTAATATTTGACATTTTAGAAATTATATTCACATACAAGAGAATTATTTGTTTTTGTTTCACAGTATAATTTAATGTTATTGTAACAATAATTTTAATAAACACCACAGAAATTAGATTGGACACTGATGTCTGAGAATCTCACAAATTTCCCTGACATTTTTATATATTGCAGATAACGTCGCAGATAACTAAGAAATTTACAAAATGTACAAGAAAAAAATTCATTTTGTAATTACTGAAAGAATCCTTGATTTCGTTATATGAAACTGATGGATATCACAAACAAGTTAGTGGTGTCAAAATAAAAATTCATGTCATTTTACTAGTCCGTGAATTTCCCAGAAAATTTTGAATTTTGAAAATATCAGACTTGTTTCATATATCGTATATTCATTTGTGTTGACCAAGTATTTTGATATACGTTATAATAACATTTAAACACAGAATTAGAGCACTTTTATGACTCTCTCGGGAAAAACGATTTAATCAACGTCCCAGAGTTATGTATAGATTGGCTTTCGTGGTTATACTGCGTCGGGCTGTCTAAATTTAAGATTTATATCTAGAATAACAAAGGGATGTGCCATTCCTTGTCTCTATCCTTATTAATAACAGAACTCGATTGAAAAGTATTGTTCAACCTGAATGTTAACTCTATTCAAGCTGTAGGGGATTATATATGTTTCGCTTGTATATTTCCAGGTAGGAAATTCATTCTAAGCCGGTGCTATTGCCTTTCAGATTCTTGTTACATAAACAAGACGACGGTTTTTATGTATAAATTTCTATATACAAATATGGTAATATTTGAAAAAAGGAAAAGTCAAGACAAGAATTAATAAAAGAAACAACAAAAACCCATCTGTTTAAATTTAAACTCGTCCAGCCATGTCTGGAATTTACCATGAAATATTGCGAAGAAAATTTCACATTGTGATCTTCTTCAAATCCTTAAAAGTTCTAACAGTTTAACTATTAGAACTTTATTGTGTTTTCAAATCTGCTTTACAAACTGCTAGTGACTTGTGCATGTCTTTTGGCTCTACCATAACTTGCAACATCTAGAACAAAGAGGGCCCTCAGAAAGAAGCGCCAAGGAGGAAAGTTAAGTCAACTATTTGAAAGAAATACTCAGATAAATTCGTTTATTTGCTCTTTTACATTCTTTAGCGAAAAAATCCCAAGATTACACCTAATATGGTCTATTTTTCTCTCTCTGGTTTTTGAGGTATAAAGGAAATCATAATTATTTGAAAACCGTACATTATTGCTACGTCTATTTCGTTAAGATTACTTGAGCGACTCAGGCATTCACTGGGGTACTGTCTAAAACAGAATGTGAGCTAGTTCCAATTCGTCGTTTTGAAGTCCTTCTATAATCTTATTGAACCTGTAACGGAACGAACATTTATTTAAAATTGCCAAATACAAAATATATAAGTATAAGTATACCTAATAGGACATCCGGTATAAATGCTGTATGCGTCACTCGTTGGGGGGCATAATCTCATTTCAAGTCGTACCGCTTTGTCTTACTGTTGGCTGTTGGTGGACAAATAATCTGTGGTCTGTGCAAACAATGCGATTTTCCTGTTTCATCATACAGAGCCAATAAAAATTCGCATCATCGTCATTAAAAATTCGTATAGTTTTACGTGAGTTGTTCTGGGATCAAATATTTATTTTCTTTCATCTTGTTGCACTTTACTAGCTTCAAGAATCACTGATAAACTAAGCGCGATCACTTTCACTTCTTTTTCAACGCCTTGTCCACTATAGCTGTAGGATATGAGAAGCTGAAATCATGTTTTTGATTAGAAAAATAGAGTAACTATGGTCTACTCCATCATCAGACAATTTTGATGACCAGGTATATTTCTGAATCTTGACAAAGCCACAACAATATTTTTAGGAGCAATTTTTTAGTTTTTAGTAAATATCATAAAGAATTTACGTCATCCAATCTTCGAAAACATCAATTTATGAAAAATTGACTCTTACATTTTTGTTCTGTGGAATTTTTCAACAAACGTTATAGTTTTTCATAAAAAAATCAGGGAGTCATATAATTCAATAGAAAACACTTTCTACCAGTTTACCAAGAGTTAAGGTAATAAAATAGCCTTGGATAACAACTCACTATCAACATGTTTTTTATATATATATTGAACGGAATCTTACAAAAAATACAGTTATTGAATTAGCGCTGTGTCGTGAATACCGAAAAAATAAGCCCTGACTTAAAGGTTTTAAAAGAATGAGACTCAAGAAAACCATGACAGTATAAGTTCCATAGTTTGGTTTCGATTGTGGTAGAAAGGATGTTCTAAGGACACAAGTAAATTCGTAAGACGCAAAGTAAATTCATAAAAGTTTTTATTACCCATTCATACAGTTCAATTGTGGATTCAGTTCAAAATTTACATCTTAAAAGTCATAAATGTAAATTTCCGTATATAGAAAAAGTATTCCAATGTACATGTGTATTTATATGGATGTCTTTATGGTCATAATAGTTGCTCCGCAGCAACTACTATGACTATAAATGATCTTTTAACTCCCCCATAGGAAACCAAACTTGAACGCAGATGATATGGACAAAGTAGTATGTATTATATACAGCGGACACCGTCGAGTAGTTAGTTAGAGCGCGCCATGTAATTGTGACTAGAGAATCTTTCCATTGAGCTGCGGGTTCGATCCCGCCACTGGCACTGGCAATGTCTGCGGAAATGGTTGTGTATCTGCATTTTTTAATAACTGTAACTCTCGCCCATACAACTTCGGCTTTGGATTCGGTGGTTGTCTAATTTCTGCGGTGTGGTGTTTATTATATGCATGAGCAGATATTAGAGTTAATGGACAAATATCAAGGTACACCTAATTACGCTTTACCTGGCTGTAATATTTATTCCAATTTTGTTCAAGTTTTTCCTTCACTACCTGGCATTTTTTTTTCGCGTCCGGCCAGAACCAGATTTCAGCGACTGCAGTGAAACGATATATCGGTGTCCATAAGAATGCGCACTAAATCAAATTTTGTTTACTACGATTGACTGTTTAGAAAAACTTACCTATTCCTACTCATAATTTTGGAAGAAAAACTGGCAGTCTTCCTAGTAGGAATTGTTTACGTCAATAGTCAAAAATTTTGGACATGTGAATTATCCCCATAAACAGCAAAATGCTTACAAAAATACACATTTCGGAATCGGCAACATCTGGCGACTTCATTTCATAATTTTTCTCTTCTTCGAAACATATCATTGCTCTTTTGTTACTCCAAACATAAAAGCCTAACAAGTTTTGGTGGTACAAATGATTGGTTTGCCGAAATCATTTCTACTGAGTCAATTACCGGATGAATTTTATACGGAAAAATTTGCTCAAACGGTATCTGATCCTCAAACGGATCAGAAACAATTTTTTAATCTCCAATATATATATAATATTATGTGATTTTGGAATCAGAAAACTCTTCTTCCAAATTTGTCATGCCATCGCTTCCCGACTCTAAATAATTGGGAATACCATCACTTACGTCCGAATCCGACATACTTGTATGATATTCAAAGCACAACTAATTTATAAAACTGCATTCAGTGGTTAAACGCGTAGAAATCACATCATAAAGAGAAGCCAATAAGACAAAGAGAAGACGTGGCTAAGTCTCTCCATATTTTTGTGGGTAAACCTAAATTTTAGATCCTATTTGTAATGCATAGAATGTGGTACTACCGTTTGCAAAACCCCCCGCCCTATTGCCGGCATAAAACAATAAGCTGGTGGTTGTACTTATTGACCCATAGCTCAGTTAGCAGGTCGTGACTAAGGGTTTAGATTGATCTGAGTTCTCACCAAAATTTAGCCTGGGCGCCAGAACTTTTGCAAGTACTAAATAATTAAAAGTTTACTTTAATAGGTAAAGATAACGTTAATTCGTGAATTCAGTTTGGGAGGCAAGTCGAATAAAAAGATATTATTAGATAAAAAGTATAATAAACTGGTATGATTATTTACAAGATTTACATTGGCTCAGATGACCTCATTTAGTTATAAAATATAGTTTAGGTTGAAGACCAACAAAATAAACAAAAAAATGATGTGATGTTATTTAAAAACGTGACTGATCTCTTACAAAATTTCTTCTGATCAAATAAAACTTTTATGGGGGATGAAGATCACATGTAACTTCAAATGGGTCAGTCCTGTGAAGAATCCACCAACAGCTAAGCTCTGACTGGGTTTGGTGTCAGTTTGAATCACCACTGTCATTACTGCAGTTACCCTTGAGATGAAATACCAGTTGAATAAAATATCGTTTTCTCTGCTCCACCCAGTATATATTACTCAGTTCAATCCAACGGTTATATCCTCTTATATTGGTCCAGGTATTTACATAAAAAGGGGAGAGTTTTAGGAAAGTTTTATGAGATCAGTACTATAATGTAAAAAGCTGTGACGTTTGAATTGTCCAGCTACGTAGACGAAATATGAAAGGTAACTTTACAGAGCAAACTAACGAAACTAGGATTTTGCATTGCACAATACCTTAGAAAGTTGAGGACTTCAACTAACTTAAGGATCAATAAAAGTTACGTTAAACAGAAAAAATACTGTTTTTATGTATGATTTTTACAATATTAATTTTAAAATTTTAATTAAATTTATAATTGCGACATTGTATTGGAAGGCTTCATATTTGTGATCAGTTAAGCAGGCAAACCATAAAATCCTTAAGGTTGGGCAATATAAAAATTATACAAAGAAAGGATAATGTAAAATACACAAATTATTTGAATGTGAATGGCAAAAAAGACTTAGTATACAATAGAATTTAAAAGTATAAAAAGCAAATGACAATACTAGAGTAAAGCCTAAGAAGATCGGAATAATTTTATTGAATAAAAAAAGGCGCGTACCAAGCTGTTTCCTAGGATTTAATACCATTGGATATAAATCCTTAAAAGTGAAGTGCTTCCTTTAATATAGACAGTAATAATATCATCATACTTATAACTTTTTTTTTAATCAAGAAATATTTTAAAATTATCGATATATACCTAGTTGTCTCCAAAAACAAAGCAATTTTATTATACGTACAGTGTGTAACAATATGGAATAAATTCATTTTCTCCATTATCCATTCTGCACCCATTTCTCCACCGGCTCGGTAGAGTAGTTGGCTAAAGCGCGG
The DNA here is from genome assembly GCA_029963845.1 of Rhamnusium bicolor. NCBI lineage: Eukaryota > Metazoa > Arthropoda > Insecta > Coleoptera > Cerambycidae > Rhamnusium > Rhamnusium bicolor. The sequence goes on along the minus strand of JANEYF010004607.1, from coordinate 2,154 downwards.
GATGACAAGTGTGACTAGATAATTTCACTATCGTAGTTGTGGGACCAAATCCCGTCACTGGCACTGGCAATATCGGTGGGACTAGTTGTATGTTGTCATTTCTTCATCAATGTAACCCTCGTCCGTACATCTTCGGGTTTGGAGTCGGTGGTTGTCCAATTCTGTGGTGTTATTTATAGTTATTTATTTATTTATTTATTTATATAGGATTATCTAGAAAATCTCAAAACATAATTTAATAATTGCTAAGCATTTCTTATGAGTTTAGATGAAGTCAATTCTCTAACTATGTAGCATATGCCAATAAAAGGTAAAAATACAAGAACAGCACCATTCTTCTGAAAATAAGAATCAACCACCACATTGTTGTACCTATCGGTAAATTATTTTCACATAGTGGTCACATACCTTGTTTGAAATTCTAATTTTATTTGAAGTACGTTTTTTGCATAAATATTTCTATAGGTACTTTTTATATTAAATTTTTATAACAATGTTTTCAGTCAAATGTTTTATTTTGTGTAAATCATTTAAGTAGTAGTACCTTGATTATTACTGTTAATAATGTTTTTAAAAAGCTAAATACAATCTTCGTAATTATTTTGTTCATATTTGTAGTTTGCATTAATTAATGATAAGTCCTGAAGAAGTTTATAACTGCATAAACGAAACGTAGATAAGGTAGAATTTTTCTTATTCTTATTCCAGAAGGTTTTAATTTTTAGTTATATTCCGATGACTTTAAAATGTATAAAAATATCTAGTACTATTACTATTCAGATCAATTTCTAGATAAATAATTTTGGACGTTATTGCTAAAACACAATTTGCTCTTAAATAGTATTTAATCGCCTATTAAAAATTGCTGAATAAGTTTGTAACTTAGAACTTAGAATTATGATGAACAAAGAGGTCCCAATATCTTGTTATAATTAGGTATGTTTGACGCGTTCCTTTTTTTCCATTCTTGTTCTGTACGTTTTTTATTGTATTATCTGCATTGCGACTCATAAATAACAATTCATTATGTTGAAGCGCTAAACTGTAATTAAATAAATACAGATTAAAGAGACTATAACACTGACAAAATGAAAAAATGGCTAATTACTCTAGCTGATCAGCTTCTATAGCACGTCTGCACACAATAGCAGGAATTAATGAATGACAATTAATAAAAATTACAAAGCATGACTTTGCCTTTAACTACCACAGGATTAAAATGTATTGACAGATTATTTTATCAGCGATTATCTCGAAAATGGTAAAGAAAAATTTGGAGAAATTATAAATATGTTCAGTGTTTGCCAGTTGAAATAATCACTCAAAAAAATTTCAATTACTTACTTTAGATGGTTTTGAATAATTTCAAATTTGTGTTAAAAGGTTTATCAAGCTTTAACGAAATTTTCCCGTTATTTCTTGGACAGTATACGTACATGATACTACAACAGTTGTAATATCATGGTATACGTACTATATACTGTGTCAATTTGAATAGTTTCCACCCCAATTATCTTGGGAGCAGAGAGAGATTAAGACGAGTGGCTTTAACCATGTTAAAGGGAATCGAGGAGTAATTGCTCTAGTATGAAGATCAACAAAAGGGCTATAACCCCTCACCTCCAGCCATTCTCGCTTTAAAATCTTAAATGACTCCATACCTTTTGCGAAATCACAAATAAAAGCCTTTATGAAAGGGTAGGTATTTTTCTGCAAAAACAAAATTTAATTTTATCAAATGCTTTTTGTTTAGTATAAGAAATACTGATTTTCTAAAATTTGTTAAAAAATTACTGCAAAATGTTGCTTATTTTATTTCTTTAATTAGAATTCGAACAATCATTACCAAGTTCATTTTTAACACGTAAAGTGTCGTAATGGAAATGCAAAATTGCGCTCTATTATAGCCGATTCTTTTTTATTCAAAATTTTCATTTTGTTTTAGTAAAGTATTAAGGTTTTTGGCCACTTTCGTTCCAAATCACAATATTTTCCAAAAAAAAAAATGCCCATTTATATTGTCAGACAGCGTCGATTCCCCACTGCCAGAGTGTAGTCGATCCCCACGGCCAGAGTGTAGGTTAACGCCATTCGGTCTGTGGGGGGTGAACGCGGCCGACGCAAGTTCCTGTCGATACATGTTTCTTCGGCTTC